>CAUYLG010026026.1:0-15408 GCA_963573385.1 Cacajao melanocephalus | reverse complement strand
GCTCCTCCGCCGGGAATCTCCTAGTCTGTGGGCAACAAAAATTCGTCTGAAAGTGCGGCGTCCACTCGCTCTCTGCGCTTTCACTGGGAGCTACAATCCTGAGCTGTTGTTAATCGGCCATCTTGGATCTCTCTCTCTCATATTTTCAAATAATTCCTTTTGTAAAATAGATTGTTTAACTTTGATATGCAGCTGTTATACACATTTATTGACTTCTTGCCATAGCAATTATTTACTTTATAGGACATCCCAATGCCACATGTTATCTTATAAAAAGCCCAGTACTTCTCAAAAGCCCTTTGATAACTTAATAATTTCTTGCAACCATTAATGAAAATTACTCTTGCTTTCCCGATTTTTTATTGAAAAATGTCACATGACAATCTAACAAAAGTAAACCTGAGGCTGAATTTTATATCGTAGATCTAAGGTGGATGGCACGTATGCTTTTTGCTGTTGATATTTAAAGCGGTCATTCTTAATCCTTGTTTTTCATCTTCAAATATTTATTGGGTACTTGCTGCATGTGACACACTGACCCTAGAACTCTGAAGTTCACAAAGCGTAGATATGTAGTCCCAAACCTCAATGAATGTATCTATTAAGAAAAAGTGACTATGTTTTTACCTTCTGACACCTCAAATAGTGTCCAACTGAATATAGAGAAGGAAAAGATAACTTCTAATCAGGGGATATGAAGAGCACTCCTCCAGGATCTATTTGAGCTGGAGGATGTTTAGAACTTCCACAGGTGATGTGAACTTCCACAGGTGATGTTAGGATTTGGAATCCCAGAAAAAGAGCATTAGCAAAGTGAGGAAAACAACAGGATACAGTAACTTACTGGGAAGCACCTATTTTGATGGAACTGTAGGAAAGTGATTAAATAGAAGACTAAAAGGTGAAGCAATATTTAATCGTATAAGGTATTTATTGTCAATCTAAAGAAGCTATTTGTTATTCAGAAGATAATGGGGGGATCATTGCTCGGATATTAGTGAATATATGTGTGTGTGTGTGTGTGTGTGTGTGTGTAGAGAGAGAGACTAACAAACTTCTGTTTGGGAAAGAGAAATCTGATGGTTGAGAATAGGAAAAATCAAAATGCAAACAATAATATAGTTAATAATATATTACTATGACTATTATTATTACTATGATTATTAGAAACAACATTGTCACATTTCCTTCTTTGGGCACTAAAATTGCTGCGAGGGAGATGTCCATCTTTGTTCCTCTTCTTCAGTAGATCAGAAAACAGCCATCTACTCTAGTCTCTCTAATGGGATTCTAACCTACTTCCAATTCTGTAGCCCTATGAGATTGGAAGACTCATGACGATACCTTGGGTAGTTACTTTCCAACCAAGGTTTTTCTGTGCCTTACTGGACTCCAGAGCACTGCTATGCAAGGGGAAATCTCATCAGATATTTCAAGTCATCTTGGGGTCTTTTACTAATTTATTTCTCTTAACACATTATCTCACCCCAATTTTCGAGGAAAATGAATCCATCTAATTTTTCCTTATTCTATTCTGAGGCAGCCCTTGGGAAATTCTGGATTACCACTAGGCAGTGTGTCTCCTTGCATTTCTGAAGTTCATACCATTTCATCAGGCTTTCTCATCCTTCAGTTTTCAGTGTGGCTAATGGTTGGCCAACTATTTCCATGGGCTGACAAAGAGAGGAACACATTTTAAAGATAACACAACTAACAAAATACAGAGTAGAAGGTATATAAATAAATCAAATCAGTTCCAATTTTCTGAACCTCGGGACTGAAAAGTTCAATACTGAGAACAATTTCCTTCTTGAAACACTCACTTCTCTTGACTTACAAGACAGAAATATTTTGGAAGACACTGATCCTCTTTCTCTCTCTGGCCAATCTCTCTCTACATTTCTGGTTTATTTTCCTCTTTTCATCCTTGAAGTTTTCCATATAATTCTTAGCAGAAGTCAGCAGCAGAATCAGGCTTTAGAAGAAAACAAACTCAAGCTTAAACATTCTGAATTTTGTTTGTAAGTAAAATAAGAGATATGATAGATGTAGCATCAGTAATGGATGAACTTCAAGGAAGGAAGGAGTAAAAGAAACAGAAAATAGGGAGAGGATGGTCAGAGAAACAGACTGAGAACTTATGAAGATACTTCTATCTTGTAAGTGAAGAGAGGCAAATGTTCCAAGAAGGACATTCTCAGTAATCAATGAGGTCAGATATTTCCCTATAGAAGTAAAGTGTGCCATCCAACAACTTAGGAGAGAAGAAAGAGTAAAGTTTGAGAAGGCAGACCGATAAAGTGGATTTGGTATTGGATTAAACCAATGGTTGCGTGAGAAGAAGATAGTGAGCCTTAAAATAGAAAAGGAGCTATACTAAATATTATTTACAGATGGGAAGTCCAGCTTAAACTAACACAGAGAAAAATATATTAGATTACTTAAGTGATAGTTCAGGAAATCAGTAAGTGTCATCAGGTTCTGGTGTCTCTCAGCATTTCAGTTTTGCTCTTCTCCACATACCGATTTTATTTTCAGACACAATGTGATTTCAGCATGGCTGCGAGTCGCTCCAGGCCCACATCTTCTCATGTTCAGAGCTACTGAAAAGGAACATTGTCTCTTTTCCAGTCCTTATGAATGTATACAGCCCCGATTCACATCGGCCTGAGAAAGGTCAAGGTGCATCACAAAAGCTTTAATTATAGCTGGTGGTTTTCTGATTGAACAGACTTGAGCCTTCTACTAGCATCTGAAGTCTCCTCTGTCTAACGTGTCAGCATTGAAAATGGGAACAAATGGTTTCCCTGTGAAAGATAGGGTAAGTTACCCAAAAAAGGGTAAATAGATACCAGGTTGGTAAAACAAAAACAAACTTAGGTCTACTTCTGAGAAGGAACCATGATATGTAATAAAGAGAGTGAAATAAAGGGGTTATTTGGTGGGATCTGAGAGAGCTTTTGGGAACTGTTACACATGAATGGCAAATTGTAAAGGAAAAATAAATGTGCATGCACATTAGAAATAGGGGCAGCAAGAATGAATTTGTTTGGATATGTTTGAGGAGAAACATATATATATATATATATATATGTATACACACAACATATCTATATATAAAACATATATACACAAACACACACAACTCACATACACATATAAAGTTTTTTTTTAATCCTGGTAATACAAGGCTGCATCAGAGTGAATTGCTCAAGTCACAAAACTCCTTGGATTTGGAGGGTAAGTGGTAAGAGAAAGGATAACTTGGCATTCATTCAAAAATTTAAGAATGAATTCAGTATTTGAGTACTTACTACGGACTCGCCACTATTCAAGGTACTGGAATAAAACAGTGAGTGTGATGAGAAGAGTCCCAGGAAAACAGAAAATGAACAAATAAAAACTTAATATATTGTATACATGGAAGTGATGTATACACTGAGGAAGAATAACAGGGTAAGAAAATAGAAGCTTACATGGACTTTGTATCTGTAAAGAATATTTAGTATAGCTCCTTTCCTATTTTGAGACTCACTATCTTCTTATCGGCTTAATCCAATACTAAATCCACTTTACCATGCTGCCTTCTCAAACTTTACTCTTTCTTTTTTCTTAACTTGTCGGGTTGTAAGCTTTTACATCTATAGGGAAAATCTGACCTCATTGATCACTGAGAATGTCCTTCACATTTTGGATGTGGCCAATGAAGGAAATCCTAAGGAGATAACATTTTGTCATAAAGATAAATTAAGTTGGGGATCAGCCCAGTGAATATCTAGGGGAAGGGCAAATGTAAAGGCCTCAAGTCTTGGGTGTCCTAGCAGAGCAAGAATGAAAACCAGGTTAAAGTGGAGTGGGAAATTCTCAAAGAATGAGAGTAGAAGGGGCTGTAGATAGAGGCAGAGGGCTTTGGGCTTTGGTAAAAGGATTGTGTTTTATCCTGAGTGTGACAGGAAGCTCTGTAGAGGAATCTTGAACTGACATACTTTTCTGGCTGCTGTGTGAATTGCCAGAAAATACCAGGGGAAATCAGAATACTCGAGTATTAGAAGAAAAAAAGATCATGGTAGCTTGATCTACAGTGTAACAAAAAGATGAGGAAATAGTCAAATTCAGAATGCATTCTTAAAATAGAGATGAAAGTTTTGACAATCACTAAGTTTTGGAGATGAAGGAAAGATTGGAACAAAAGAGGATTCAGATTTCATGTCTAAGCCACTGGGAAATGGTGAAGTCATTCTCCAGCACAGGGAAAACTGTGGGAAACATTAGGAAGAATGGCTATTCGGGGACAAATAAGAGTTCAATTATGGAGATGTTAAGTTTTCAGTCTTGTTATACATCTGGGTAAACGGACCCAGGGGGCATTTGGAGTTGAAATGAGAATTAGCATGTGGAGTTCAGAGAGAGGTAGGAGACGTGATGAGCTGGGAGGAAGAGATAAGAGGTTTATGACCACAGCCTTGTCAATGTTTTGTCCTGGTGATAAGTTGTCCTATTAGACTGGCCCTAATTGGGACAGCTGGGATAGGATAATCACAGGTTTGAGTTTTATGTGGTGAAAATGAGAGATATTCTCGTCCTGGATTTTCTAGCTAGAAACAAAAAGGAGGGAGCCAGGTTCTCTGCCACAGCTGCTGAGCTTGCCAAATGATGTTCTTCTGCAACTGTGCTTTGTGGAAATACTATGGCCCAATTTTGTTTCACTTTTGGTTTGGAAGAACTTGTTGTCCTGATTGAAGATTGATACCGTGGCACTTAGATTAGAAAGTTCTGAAGCTTGCCAAGAATTTTGTGGCACTGACTCCCAGGATTCTAAGTACTACCCCTGGGTAGTGATAAACTGGATCCAAGTCTCATAGCGAAGTGCAGCAAGGCAGGGTGGAGCTGAGAATGTCTGCATGATACCATGTAGCCTACTGTTGCGAATCTCTCAAGCAAGCCCCAAAACAGATGTCAATGGGTGTGGCCATTCTAGGAGCAGTCGGGCACTACAAGTCTCTGACATTGACCAGTAGCAAAACACATCCTAAAAATAAAAATGTATTTGCAAAGAGAAAAAAAAGAATCTTTAAGATCCTTACGATAATGCAATCACAAGAAATATACACTAAGCCTGGAAGACTAATCCATACTTGATCCAAGCTAATAAATCTAGAAGACCCCACTCTTCAGGCAATATCCAGGCCCAGGTACACAGGATGGCAGCACCAATTTGATGTGATCTGTTAATTAATGTCCCTATAAGGGCTAGCCATGAAGAATACTGGGCAGGATAAATCTGTCACACAGACTCTATAATGGGAAGACACATTGACCAAGAAATTCACTCTAATACCATTGAAATGTCTCAATAAACAAAACACTTGTCCAGTCATTTATCACTCACCAATTAATTAGTTAATTGACAAAATAGCTATTGAGCAACTATTATATATTAAGTACTGTCCAAAGCTTTGGAGCTAGAACAGTTGATATGAAAGACAAAAATTCCTGCATTTGTGGAATCTCTTTTCTAGTGAGGGAGATAGGTAATAAACATAATAAATAAGTAAATTATATAATGTTATATAATATGTTCAAAGAATATAATATAATATGTCTTTTATTATTATACTTTAGGTCCCAGGGTACATAGGCAGAACATGCAGGTTTGTTACATAGGTATACACGTGCCATGGTGGTTTGCTGCATCCATCCCCCTGACATCTACATTAGGTATTTCTCCTAATGCTATCCCTCCCCAATCCCCCCACCCCGTTATCCCTCCCCTAGCCCCCCAGCCCCCAACAGGCCCCTGTGTGTGATGTTCCACTCTCTGTGTCCATGTGTTCTCACTGTTCAACACCCACTTATGAGTGAGAGCATGCAGTGTTTGGTTATCTGTTCTTGTGTCAGTTTGCTGAGAATGATGTTTTCTAGCTTCGTCCATGCAAAGGACATGAACTCATCCTTTTTGATGGCTGCATAGCATTCCATGGTGTGTATGTGCCATGTCTTCTTTAGCTAACATATTATATAACTTACTTATTTTTAAGTGCTGCAGAGAAAAAGCAGGTAAGTCGGATAAGGATTATGAAGTAGGGAAAGAGTTAGCAGGAATTGCGATCTGAATTGAGAAATGAGTGACCTCTTGGAGTAGATGACATTTAATAAAAAGACTTAAAGCAGAGGGTGCAAAATGTGTTTCACACTTTTAGTGACAAAGAGTGCTCTAGTAGAACTTTTATTGCACTCTTATTTTCATACCATATTTATTTAGGGGATTTTTGCATATTGTAGCAACTTACTATGGACTAAAATGACATAGTTAATTTTATCATTTTGTTCGTAAAATGTGGCATGAAATGAGATCATTTTGAGGCCATATGACAAGAGTTATGATCATCATTTCGACACTGTAGACTTGTTCAGAGTGACCCCGTAGCTTTAAATGCAAAAGCTGGACCCCCTTTGGAACGTCTCAGATTAGCTGTAGACGACTGTGCTTCAGGTAGCTCATGAGCTGGTCAGATACTGTTGGAGAGGAGCAGCACAGGATTCAGACAGAGACAGAGAATCAACAAGCAAAGAGGCCGCCTGAATACTCTTGGATCTGAGTGGTTCTGTTTCTCTGAGAGCTATTCTACTTCTCCGGGATGTCCGCCTGCTGCTCCATTGGCAATAGAGACGAGCTCACAGAACAGATAGGGACGTTCATCTGGCCCAAGCTGGGCTGATTAGGATCTCTCTCCGGGAATTTGGATTTGGGATATTTCTGCATGTAACTAAAAGTAAGGATTTATTTCTAGAATCTGGATCCGTGAGAAACCCAGGTGCTGATAGAAGCAGGCATAGCCCACAAAATAGAAAGAATAAGGTTGATGTGCAGAAAGAAGAAAAAAAGATAAGCAACCATATGCCTCCAAGAAGAGCCAGAGAAAGTTTTAGTCCCCGATAGCATTCATATTTTAGTTTCAGCCCCTCTTAAAGCCCAGCTGCATACCCAACTCTACATAGATCTGGGATAGCCTTGTGTTTTTTAAAGGTAAATACAGACGCGGGCTCATATGTTATAATCCTCTCTTTTATTTTCTTAAGATTTCTATAGTTTTTTAACTTGCAAGGGAAGAACAGTCCCTAAAAGCAAATGAAATGGGGCTAAAGTCTACCACTCACACACACATCTGAGTAAATAGCACTGGCTCATAGAATCAGTAAATAAGTACAAAGATATTTGTTGCCAAATATCAGAAGGCTTACGGGTCTGAAGCTAAAGAGAAAAGGAGGCTCAGGATAATCCAAAGGAAAACTAATTACCTAACAAGTGGAGGAAAAGTCATTTGACATATTCTACATTACAGGGACTGATTTCTGTCTGCATGGATCAAAGTTGTCAGCTGCAGCATTTTAGAATACGAAAGATTTAATCACAACATCTTACAGTTGAGATGTAAGATTTTATTTTTTCATGTGCTTGATTGTGAGGTCAAAGGAAAAGGTTACTAAATGCATCCTTAATTGACAAAGGTCAAAGAAGAATTTGATACCTTTTAAGTCCTATTTACAAGTCAACTCTAAGGCCATTTCAGAATTATTCATAATCTAGAGAAGCAATGTGATCTACAATAGTTCTCAGAATTTAGTGAATATTAAATAACCTGGGAACGTGGTGAAGATGTTGTTTTCCTAGGCTTCACTCCCATATATTTTGATTCCATAGATCAGGCATAGGGTCAAAACTATTTTTAACAAATATCCCAAACATTTCTGATATGGGGGTTGGGGGAAGGTCCCTGAACCAAGCCTTGAGAATTCTGATCTGGGGATAATTATGACAGATCTTTAGAATAATTACTGGCCTGTGTGCCAGAAGTCACCACATTTCTGAAGCTGTTTATTCTTACTAAGAAATATTAATGCCATCCTTCCCCATTTCAGTTGTCAGGTTAAAATGATATAATGAACTATGATTATAATATTCACAGATGGCTACTTATCAAGTCACAAGAGTGAAAGCTTGCTGGTTCCATGGGAAAGTGCTTAGAATATTAAAGTATCATCTAACTGCACTTGTTAACAGGTAGGAATTAGACAGTAAAATTAAATGTTTGTAAGAAAAAAAATTCTCTGACATAAATTTGATTTCCTTTCTCAAGGCCCTTTTCCTTCTCAAGGGCCAAGGATTAACAAAATTATGACATTTCCAGGTATTCTTCTCAATTTCAGTTTAAAACTTAGCTTCCTTTGGGTAAAGATTCAGTTAAATGCAAGTATTATTCTTTCCATCACTATCCACAGAGGCTTATTTCCTCCGTGTCTCAGCGGCTTCACTTCCTGTTCTCACTTCTTCTTTCTCAGGCTTCTTGTGTACTTTTCCATCACGGCTGCAGGTGGGAAAGCGGCTGTGGGTTTATGTGCTTGTCCTCCTTAAGGGAGAGATGCTGCATATCTGGTTTTTGTGATCCTTTTGTTTTCTGTTCCTATTGTCTTTGACCAGTCTTGGAGGCAGGCAGGGTCCAGGTGGTTCCCTCAGCCTAAGCAGCACCCAACGCCGGCCTCAGGATATAAAACATGCTATGTCAGTGGGTCCCAGCTGTACTCTAGGGCAGGGAAGTATGGCCACATCCTCACAATTTATTCCAGAGGGGGTTCCATCCAGAATCTTGACTGATAGAGGCCACTTACTGTAATGAGCAGTCCTGTGTGGTGCCTGGGAAGGTGGCTCACATATTCAGATTCTTGCACAGGCCATGTTAGGCCCATTGGAAACCTTGGATCTCTACCAGGCCAACGTAGCTCTAAGGGAAATTAAGGGATATCCTTGCCTTTCCCACCAAGTTATGTCCCTTTTCAAGTTCTGCACTATCTACACTCCAAAACTGCCTACAGTTCCATGTAGGGCTGCAAAGTAAACATCACCAAACTCTAGTCTCCTATATTCAGAAAAAAAAAAATGTCTCTAATGTCCAGACAATGCTCTTGGAGTCTGCGTCTTTAAGGGGAGACATTTTGGGTACACCCTCGCTGTAGGGATGAAGGAAATTACATTCTTCAACTTTCTTCTCTACTGCTTCTCTCTTTCCTTAGCTGGATTGCTCTTTTTATCTCTGCTGTAATAAAAAAAAAATAATTAATTTTGCCTCATTCACATTAGGTTTGAATCATGGGCATCTGACATCATTAGATGGTCTTCTTTGAATTTAGTTTTTTTTTTTTTTTTTAATTCAGTGTCTTTAATCTCAGTTGTGTGCTGTATCTTAGGAACCTTTGCATCTTCAGTTCACAGAGTACATGCTTATTTCTTAAAAACAAACCAACAAAAACTATTATCTGAATACCTATTACTTGCAATTTCATTTGCTCCAATAGTCTACCCTACATTTCACACATGCACTATCGTGGCATTTTATCACTGCTATTGTTCAGGTACAACATTCTGCTAGAGATTCCCAATCCAGTCTCTAACTTCTAAGTCCCTGTAAGCACTTGATAATACTATCATCAAGGAGTCTTTCCCAAACCCTCATTCTGGTTCTAAAGGCTCCTACAGTGAAATCTCATGAGTACTTTGTCAATATGTCTACGATTGTAATTAGCACACTGTGTTATAATTGCCCAAGTCACCCATTAAATTGTAAACACCTTAAGGATATAAGCAGTTTGTTTGGGTTGGGTTTTAATCATGATTTTTGTATCTGCGGGGACTGAAACCTGATAGACATTTTTAAAATGCTCTTTTGAAATAACTAATTTACCAATAAATTAATTCCATTAATACTAAGCAAGGAAATATAACAGCAAATAACATTTATCATGTGGCATATATAAACTACTTAGATTTTTTTGAAAAAAGTCACCAACTAGGTGCCAAGCAATGATGGGTTTTATAACCTAGAAATAAAAGGATGACTAAGACACAGTCCTTGACAACAGTCAGTGGCCTTCCTGTCTGATAGCAAAGAAACAAATAATTACAATGAATGTGGACTTAAAAATGAAGGTGAGTTTGAAAGGCAATGAGAGTTATAGCATGTACCAACATAGAGAGATGACAAAATACCCAGCATGCCTAAGGACCATTAGACAACTTGGTATGACTAGAATATGTTTTATGTTGGCTACGGAAGGAGATAAGGTAGGAAAGAATCTTCATATGACACAGAAAGCTAGTAAGAAGGCCGAGCGCGGTGGCTCACGCCTATAATCCCAGCATTTTGGGAGGCCGAGGTGGGTGGATCATGACATCAAGAGATCGAGACCATCCTGGTCAACATGGTGAAACCCCGTCTCTACTAAAAATACAAAAATTAGCTGGGCATGGTGGCGCGCACCTGTAATCCCAGATGCTCAGGAGTCTGAGGCAGGAGAATTGCTTGAACCCAGGAGGTGGAGGTTGTGGTGAGCCAAGATTGCGCCATTGCACTCCAGCCTGGGTAACAAGAGCGAAACTCCGTCTCAAAAAAAAAAAAAAAGAAAAAGAAAAAAAGAAAAATAAATAAATAAATAAAAATAAAATAAAAGAAAGCTAATAAGAAGAACACTGATAGTCATTTCTGAGTGCCTATTATGTAGGCTGGAAGCATATGCAGTGCATGCAGTACCTATTTCATCTTCATAACAAATTAAATATCCTTAAGAGTTCAGATAGATGCAAAGCTTTATTCAAAACTTCCAGCTTGGGGTTTAGCACATAAGAAGCTTAGAAGCTATCACTCTGTGCTAACAATTGAATCCCACAATGTGTAAAAAGAATTATATTCCACCACTAAGTGAGATTTATTTCACTTATGCAAGGATATACAATTAGTGTAATCTGTTACATCAACAGGCTAAAGAAGAAAAATCACAATTATATCAATAGATGCAGAAAAAGCATCTGACAAAATTTAACACTCATTAATGCTAAAAACTCTCAGCATGCTAAAAACAGAGTGGAACTTCCTCAACTCAATAAAGACATCTACAAAACCTACAACTAACATCATACTTAATGGTGAGAAACTCAAAGCTCTCTTGTTAAGATTAGGAACACTGCAAGGATATACCCACTTGCCACTGATTTTCAGCATCATCCTGGAAGTTCTAGCACATGCAATAAGATAAGAAAAGGAAATAAAACGTTATATGAATCAAGAAGAAAGAAAGAATGTGTCTTTGTTCACAGATCACAAGATGATCCATGTAGAAAATCTGAAGAGTGGACCAAAAAAACTCCTGGTACTATTAAGCATCTGTAGCAAGGTTGCAGGGTACAAGGTTAACATACAAAATTCAATCATTCTTCTATATCCCAGTGGTGAACAAGTGGAATTTGAAATTAAAAGCACAACACCATTTACATTAGCACCTCCAAAAAATGAAATACTTATGTATAAATCTGACAAAATGTATACAAAATCTGTATGACAAAAACTATAAAATTGTGATGAAAGATATCAAAAAATTAAATAGATACAAATTCCATGATCATTGATAGGGACCTGATATCGTCAAGATGTCAATTCTTTAAAACTTGATTTATACATTCAGCACAATCCCAATCAAAATCCCAGCAATATATCTTGCAGATATCAACAAACTGATTCTAAAGTTTATAGAAAGAGGGAAAAGACCCAACATAGCCAACTCAATATTAAGGAGAACAAAGTTGAAAAACTTATGCTACTTGACTTCAGACTTGCTGATAGCTACAGTAATCAAGGCAGTAGGTTATTGGCAAAAGAACAGACAACTAGATCCAAAGAATAAAGAACCCAGAAATAAACCCACATAAATATAGTCAACTGATTATTGTCAAGGGACTAAAAGTAATACAATGGAACAAAGATAATCTTTTTAACAAACAGTGCTGAAACAACTAGACACTTACATGAAAAAAATTATCTGGACGCAGAACTCACACCTTTCTCAAACATACCTCCAAATGAATCACAAACCAAATTTAATAATGCAAAATTATAAAACTTCTAAAAGATAACATAGGAGAAAACCTAAGTGACCTTGAGTGTGGGAAAAAATAAGCAAATATGTTTTGTATAAGCATTCACTTATCTTAACACTTGCCCGTGTGTAAGGAGACATAGCCTCGTATTCCTTCCTTCAATCTTGAGGTAAATTACTTTTCACTTTGCTACAGCTAACTTATGCCTTTTAAGGTTACCTTTTCTCCTCCTTGAGAACATCTTTTTCCACAGCTCTCCACAGTTGGCTAATCTGAATTCTCTTGCTGATTTGTTCTTTTTTTTTCCCTCTGTCTTCAAGTTTGACTAAAATCATTATTATTTATTTATTTATTATTGAAATAGGGTCTTGTTCTGTCTCCCAGGCTAGAGTGGACTGGAGCATTTATATCTCACTATAGCCTCGAACTCCTGGCTTCATGCCATCCTCCTTCCTTGGCTAAACTTATTTTATTCTGAAATTTAAAAATTAATCAATATCACTCACTGTCCCTTTTCAAGCCTCTTTAAGAATGTTTAATGCCTTTTTTTCCTTCCTGTTCTCTCATAACCTCTTTCAGTCAGATACCTGCTCCCACTACTGGCATTAAACTTTCCCACTTGTCATTGACAAATTCAGTGGCTTCTAGTTAGCATTCTTCTTCTTTCAGCCCTGAGTCAGTTAATCATCCCTTTTCCACAGAATTTTTTCCTCCCTCAGTTTCCATTAACTACAATATACTAATTCTGTGTCTCTCTGACCATCCCCTCGGTGTTCTTTATTCACTTAGTTCACTCTTCCCTCTGAAAATTTACATTCCAAATATTCAGACCTCCTGTTTTCGTCTCGTAATGACTTTTCCTTTGTGGACTTCATTCATTCTCACTGGTAAGATGTCATTTGATGGAAATGGTACTAGACAGGAATTTGGGACAGACTCTTGAACTCAATTCACAGGGTAGTGTCTCAACTTCTCAGGAACTCAATTTTTTTTCATTTGTCAGTGATGAATAGTTTTCTGTAAGATAATATTTAGGTCTAAAACATTGAAGGTAAAACATTTCAGGTGTAAAACATTGTTACCCCTGAGATCTTTATCTCTGATCCTTCTTGCTATTTTCAAGCAGCCTTTCCACTGCTTTTACAAATCAGTGTAAGTAAAACCAAGTGCTTCCTTTTACTTACCCTAATGTTTTGCTCACCAATGTCTCTATTATTACTTTTTCCATTTGTAGGTCCTCTCCTTGACTAGATTGTTGCCCACAGGTCTTAATTTTCATTGAACATTGTTTCGATTATTGTACCTGCTCCGGCAAAAACTTGACTTCATTTTGTTTGCAACATTTTAATTCATTCTTATTTTCTCATTTTCAATACCCTTTTAATCTGGTCCCCACATCAAGTACATTTTCTTCTTCTACTCTCTGTACTTCTAAAGCCATTTCCTTTAATGCTTGGAAAATGTCTCAAATTTGTTTCTACTTCTATAGCTTTGCTCATATCTTTCTCCTGTCTGAAATTATCCCCAATTCCCCCTAGCTATTAAGATACTGTTCATGTAAAAGCTCTTTCCTCCAAGAAATCTTCTCAAACTCATCATTGTCTTGAATTATTTGACTCTTTCAAAAATCTTATTCAATGAATGGTCAGCACACCATACAGAATTATAGCTCACAAGAGCGTAGCATTTACATCTTAGGATTCATCTATATATGATCATGTATGGTTTGCCAATTGTTTCATATGGATAAGGGAATATTTTCAATACCATAAAGGCATCCTGGGAGAAATTTTATGCCTTTTGGACCTATCATTTGTCAATCGCCTCTTGAGTGGATCACACGTTTTAGCAACAATCCTTTTAAAAACCAGATAAATTATTATTATCATTCAAACTTCATAGTCAAAACAATAAAATTCTGAGAGATTCAGTGACTGACCCAAATTTACAGTGTGAAAGCCAAGCAGTTCCAAATCAATCTGTCTCTCAAGCCCAAGCTTGACTATAGTAAGGAAACTCAGAAAATACTCACAGATTAATAAACTGTCACCAGATGTGTGACACAATGGAGAGCAGGGGAGATATATAATTCAACTCAGGCATTTGAAGTTATTTTATTCTCAGAGACCAACCTTAAACCCAGTGTCACCGTAAGTAGTAGGAACCTCCTCAATAGTATGAGATGATTCCACAACTTCAATATTTCACAAATCACATTTGTATCAGCTTATGACTTATTGGACAATATAGTGGTGCTTTGGTCTCATCATACACGCCAGGTAAATTCATGTTTTCACACTAGATCATTTGTTCCGGTCTGTGAATAAAGACGTAGAAAAAATAAAAATCAATGCTTCAGCATTCTTAAGTGCACGAATATGATAAATTTTATTTGTGGAAAAAATACCATTTCACCTGATAAAAATGGAGTTAAAACATTTAGAATGAATTTTAATTAGGTAAATAAAACTGAAGTGTTATGTGTTTATATGTTTGTGTGTATATGCACACTGTAAATCAGAAGCTGGGTGTCAGATTCTGTTTAGGGATTCTTTTTGTCTTTCCTACACCTTTATTCCTTATTAATCTTGAACTTAGTATAAAACTAGCACAGATCCATTTTCTATGTTAAGATCCACTAGCCTACATGTCAGATATGTCACCCATGAATATATTTGGTTTCGAAAAAGAAAAGTGATTGTGACCACAAAAAACACTGCTTTCTTTTTTATTTGCCAGCATTGAGAACAAGGTAAATGTGAAAACTCAAAGTGCACATAAGATTGTTCTGTAATGCTGACTCTTGGGAGAGCAGTGAGAGGAAGCGACACAGTGAGGCAGGACCACAGCTCAGCATGAGCCACCACACCTGGGACACGGCGGTGCTGGCCAGCTTTCCACTCAAGGTCTTGAAATGATCACAGCATTATTTCTAAATTAAGGAACATAATTTATGTAACTAATGGGACTCTTTCAGAACAAATGGCACTGAGGTGAAGTTCAGACCAATGTTCCTAGAAATTTAACTTTCCTGAGAAACAAACTATACCAGAAAAAGTCTGTGTATTCATTCTAATAAACATTCATTGAACACCTATTCTGGGCCAAGTGCTGTATTAAATGCTGTTGATAGAGGAAAACTCGCAAAGCAGGACTTTACCCTCAAGGATTTCACAGTGTATGTGTGAAATTAAGCAATAAATTATAATGTGACGTGTACTCTGGAAAAAAATGCACCAAAGAAATGTGTAAAAGAAGATTAGAAAACTGAGGATGAGGAGCTTACTTCTAAATGCAGTTGGGGCTGGGTGCGGTGGCTCATGCCTGGACTCTCAGCACTTTGAGAGGCCAAGGCAGGCAGATTACCTGAGGTCAGGAGTTCAAGACCAGCCTGGCCAACATGCTGAAACCCCGTCTCTACTAAAAATACAAAAATTAGCCAGGTGTGGTGGCGCATGCCTATAATCCCAGCTATGGGAGTTTGA
>CAUYLG010026025.1:0-71222 GCA_963573385.1 Cacajao melanocephalus | reverse complement strand
CTTCCTGTCTCCATTGTTAAGCACAATTATTGGCATAAAAGAGGTTTTTAATACCCGTTTTTAGACTGCATTCTAGCCTGGGCAATAGAACAAGAATCCCATTCTCTCTCCCTCTTTCTTTCTCTCTTACATTCTTTTTTTGTCTCTTTCACTCTCACTTTCTTTACTCTCTTTTTCTTTCTTTCAAAAATAAAAAAATGAAAAAAAAGAACCAAATGGAAACTGTATTCGTCCATTTTCATGCTGCTGATAAAGACATACTAGAGACTGGGAAGAAAAAGGAGCTTAACGGTCTTACAGTTCAAGGCATTTCTTACACAGTAGCAGCAAGGGAAAATGAGGAGGAAGAAAAAGCAAAAACACCTGATAAACCCATCAAATCACACGAGACTTACTATCAGGAGACCAGCACGGGAAAGACCAGCCCCCGTGATTCAATTACACCTCCCTGGATCCCTCTTAAAACATGTGGGAATTCTGGGAGATACAATTCAAGTTGAGATTGGGTGGGGACACAGTCAAACCATATCAGAAATCATAGAATTGAAAAATACAATAGCAGAACTTTTAAAACCTCTGGGTAGGCCAACAGTAGAGTGAAAAATCACAGAAGATAAAATTAGTAACCTTGAGGAAAGATCCATAGAATTTACCCAATCTGAACAACAGAAAGAAAACAGAAAACATACACACACACAGAACAGAGCCTCAGGGACCTGTGTGATCATAATAACAGATCCAACAGTCATACAATCAGAGCCCAAAAACAGAGGAGAAAGAAAATAGGAATAAAAGAGTATTTGAAGATAAAATGCCTAAAAACTTCTCAAATTTGGCAAAATAATTGAAACTACTTATATAACAAACTGAGCAAACTTCAACATGATAAACACACACAAAAAATGCATACCAAGACACATCATAATTAAATTTCTGAAAACTAAAGGAAAAGAAAAAATATTTAAAACAGCTAGACAGAAATGATAGGTTACCTAAAAGGGAATACGAATTCAAATAACTGGATTTTTCATTAAAAACTATGGAGATCTGAAAAAAAGTGGCAAAACATTTTCCAAGTGCTAAAAAAGAAGAACCATCTACACCGGGAAAAACTATCCTTTGGAAATGAAGAAAAAATCAAGACATTCTCAGACAATAAAATTTACAGTATTTGTCACTAGCAGACCTATCCTTAAAGAATGGCTAAAGGAAACTGGCTTTCTAAGGGGGCTGACTAGAGACATTAAATGCCAGGTCTCCTCAGAAAGAAGATCAAAGTCACTGGTGAATGGATAAGAAGTTCTGAACAGAAAACTGCAGGAAGAGAGCCAGGACCTGTTGGGTGCTCACAAAAAGATGCTGGGGTGCAAAAAAAGTAAAACAACAAGAGTCTAGCAGAGATCAATACCTCAGGAACTCAGCTCCATGAAAAGAGTAGAGGGAAGTACTTCTCTGCTCACTCTCCTGACAAGCTGCACACTAAACTGCAGAGGATTCCCTCTGCCCTCATGGCCCAAAGTCATACTGATAGCAATAGGAGAACTTCCCAAGGTCAGAGAACTGTGCAGCCAGCTTGCATAGGTACCTAGACTCCCCTCAGACCCAAACTAAGACAATGGGAGTTATGCTTGTTGTGCACCCATGGTGGGACACTGCCCTGCCCAGGGATTCTCCACCCTTGAGATACCACACCACCAGATTCCCCACAAATATACCCCACAACCCACTCTGACTTTAGCACACACAGCAGATCGATGGATCCCTGGGGATCTGCGGGACCTCTGGAGATCTAGCCCTTTGCATGGTCCGTCCCTAAGGGAAAGAGGAGCACAGCCCGCCAAAGTCTTTCTTGGGACAAAGAAAACACATGCATGGCACCAATCGCTGAAGGACACAGCACCAACATCTAGGAACAGATGTGAAGAGTGGGTCATTGTACTGGTCCATTCTCACACTTCTGTAAAGGAATACCTGAGACTGGGCAATTTATGAAGAAAAAAAGGTTTAATTGGCTCACAGTTCCACAGGCTGCACAGGAAGTATGATGCTGGCTTCTGGGGAGGCCTCAGGAAACTTTTACTCATGGAAGAAGGCAAAAGGGAAGGAGCACATCACATGGCCATAGCAGGATGAAGAGAGTGACGGGGAGGGTGCTTCACACTTTAAACAACCAGATATCATGAGAACTCACCATCACGAGAACAGCACCGAGGGAAATGGTGTTAAACCCTTCATAAGAAACCGCCCCCATGAGTCAATCACGTCCCACCAGGCCCCACCTCCAACATTTGGGATTACACTTGGACATGAGATTTGGGCAGGGACACAGATCCAAAACGTATCAGTCATCTCCACACACTCCCCACCCCCACCTACACTACTATGAACACAGCAGTCCTTCTTCGCACCAGGAGCTAGTGAGTGTGCCCTGGGAGAAAGCATTTTTTGTGCTCTTATGGCGGCTCCACCCTCACTGAAAGTGAGACCAAGCCACTCAGGCTTTCAGAAAAGGTAAGACCAACTCCCATTTCCTACACAGAGTGGCAGCAGAGTAGGAAGACAAATGACAAACGATAGGTAGAGTTGCCTGCCTCGGACTAGGTGAAGCAGCTCTGCCCCGAGGCCCATTCTTTTTAATAGTGGTAGCTACCAGAGAGGCATATCCATGGTCTGCAGCTGCACTGCAGCTGAGAACCAAAAGTCAAATCCTTTATAAACTGAATGAGCCATGCAAAAGGGCCGTGATAGGGGAAAAGATCATATCCCTGCCTACTCAGAAGAAGGATCTGATGCACACCCTGTCACGCCCTTTCTCCCAAGATCACAGGGCACTCATCACTATTTCTTGCCACCACCCACTCCATCCGGGTGAGAGCTTTCCCTGGGAACCAGCCTACTTGGCAGCTCTTACTCTTATACGCCATCTACTGGACTACATCCTGAATAGCATCATCAAGCAAAACACCTGCTACAAGGGCTTGCTGAAAGTTCATGAGATAAGCTCCCTGAGATCCCTGCACCCTCAGCCCCACAGGTTATACTGTATTGGCTCTTAAGTCCAATACATCACTATAACAAACATCATCTGAGAAAGTCAGTGTGCAGAAGCTATCTACAAGCAGGGAACTCATACAGACCCTTAGCTCCCTGAAAGCACCCAGAAACAAAGCCAATTATACACAACATACACTACAGCAATACTTTCAAGGGAAAAAAGAATTAAAAAATTAAAAAGACTTATCCAAACAATGGTAAATTTTTAAATAAGTGACAGCTCCCTCAGATAAAAAGAAATAATCTCAGGCCCAGTGCAAAAAGCCAGAGTGTTTTCACACCTCCAAAGGATGACACTTGCTAAAATCTAGCAATTTTTCCTAACCAAATTAAAACATCTGAAGTGATAGATTAAAAAATTCAAAATATGAATTGCAAGGAAACTCAACAAGATCCAAGAAAAAAACTGAAGTACAGTGCAAAGAAACTAGAAAAATTATGCAGGATATGAAAGACGAGATAGCTATATGTCAAAAAAAAATTGAACTTCTGGAATTGAAAATTTTACCAAAGGAATTTCAAAATACAATTTGAAACTTTAACAATAGGCTAGACCATGCAGAAGAAAGAATTTCAGAGCTTGAAGACCAGCCTTCTGAATAACCTAGTCAGACAAAAATAAAGAAAAAAAGATTTTTTAAAAAACTAACAAAGGAAATAGGGGATTATGTAAAGTGATCAAAGCTATGACTTATGGGCATTCCCAAGAGAAAAGAAAAAGTCAGCAACATAGAAAACATATTTCAAGGAATCATTCAGGAAAACATTCCTTAATCTTGTTAGAGAGGTTGACATCCAGGTGCAAAAAATTCAAAATACACCTGCAAGATCACATATGACCATCCCCAAAGCATGTAGTCAACACATAAGGTCAACTCAAAAGAAAAAATCTTAAAGGCATCTAGAGAAAAGGGCCATATTGCCTATTTTAAAAAATGACATTAGATTAACAGATTTCTCAGCAGAAACCTTAGAAGCCAAAAAATATTAAGGGCCTATTTCTAGCCTTCTTAAAAAAAAAAGCCAAGAATTTTATATACCACCAAACTATGTTTCATAAACAAAGGAGAAATAAAATCTTTCCCAGACAAGCAAGCACTAAGGGAATTCATCACCACCAGACCAGACCTACAAGAAATGCTCAAAGGAGTTCTAAACATAGAAATGAAAGAATGATACTTGCCACCAGCTCACAGGCCTATAAAGCAATTACATAATTGAGACTATGAAACAAGTAGCTAACAACATTATGAGTGTAACAGAACGGCACATATTAATATTAACCATGAACATAAATCACCTAAGTGCTCCACTTCAAAGACATAGAATGGCAAATTGAGTTAATTTTAGTGTAAGGTGTCAGGAAGGGGTCCAGTTTCTGCTTTCTGCACATTGCTAGCCAGTTTTCCCAACACCATTTATTAAACAGGGAATCCTTTCCCCGTTGCTTGTTTTTCTCAGTTTGTCAAAGATCAGGTGGTTGTAGATGTGTGGTGTTGCCTCCAAGGCCTCTGTTCTGTTCCACTGGTCTATATCTCTGTTTTGGTACCAGTACCATGCTGTTTTGATTACTGTAGCCTTGTAGTATAGTTTGATGTTAGGTAGCATGATGTCTCCAGCTTTGTTCTTTTTGCTTAGAATCGTCTTGGCTATGTGGGCTCTCTTTTGGTTCCATATGAAGTTTAAGGTGGTTTTTTCCAGTTCTGTGAAGAAGGTCATTGGTAGCTTGATGGGGATAGCATTGAATCTATAAATTACTTTGGGCAGTATGGCCATTTTCATGATATTGATTCTTCGTAACCATGAGCATGGAATGTTTCTTCATGTGTTTGTGTCCTCTCTTATTTCCTTGAGCAGTGGTTTGTAGTTCTCCTTGAAGAGGTCCTTTACATCCTTTGTTAGTTGTATTCCTAGGTATTTTATTCTCTTTGTAGCAATTGTGAATGGCAGTTCTTTCTGGATTTGGCTCTCTTTAAGTCTGTTATTGGTGTATAGGAATGTTTGTGATTTGTGCACATTGATTTTGTATCCTGAGACTTTGCCAAAGTTGCTTATCAGTTTAAGGAGATTTTTGGGCTGAGACAGTAGAGTCTTCTAAATATACAATCATGTCATCTGCAAATAGAGACAATTTGACTTCCTCTTTTTCTAATTGAATACCTTTTTTTTTTTTCTTGCCTAATTGCTCTAGGTAGAACTTCCAACACTATATTGAATAGGAGTGGTGAGAGGAGGGCATCCTTGTCTATTGCCAGAATTCAAAGGGAATTCTTCAAGTTTTTGCCCATTCAATATGATATTGGCTGTAGGTCTGTCATAAAAAGCTTTTATTATTTTGAGATATGTTCCTTTGATACCTAGTTTATTGAGTGTTTTTAGCATAAAGTACTGTTGAATTTTGTCAAAGGCCTTCTCTGCATCTATTGAGATAATCATGTGGTTTTTGTCTTTGGTTCTGTTTATGAGGTGGATTGCATTTATAGACTTGCATATGTTGAACCAACCTTGCATCCCCGGAGTGAAGACTACTTGATCGTGATGGATAAGCTTTTTGATGTGCTGTTGCAATCGGTTTGCCAGTATTTTATCAGATTTTTGCATCTATGTTCATCATGGATATTGACCTGAAGTTTTCTTTCTTTGTTGAGTCTGTGCCGGGTTTTGGTATCAGGATGATGTTGGTCTCATAAAATGATTTGGGAAGGATTCCCTCTTTTTGGATTGTCTGGAATAGTTTCAGAAGGAATGGTACCAGCTCCTCTTTGTACGTCCAGTAGAATTCAGCTGTGAATCTGTCTGGACCTGGGCTTTTTTTGGTTGGTAGGCTATTAATTGCTGCCTCAACTTCAGCCTTTGTTATTGGTCTTTTCAAGATTTCAGCTTCTTCGTGGTTTAGGCTTGGGAGGGTGCGAGTGTCCAGGAATTTATCTATTTCTTCCAGGTTTACTGATTTATGGGCATAGAGTTGTTTGCAGTAATCTCTGATTGTAGTTTGCATTTCTGTGGAGTCGGTGGTGATAGTCCCTTTATTGTTTTTTATTGCATCTATTTGATTCTTCTCCCTTTTTTATTAATCTGGCTAGTGGTCTATTTTGTTGATCTTTTCAAAAAACTAGCTCCTGAATTTATTGATTTTTTTTTTTTGAAGGGTTTTTTTTCTGTCTGTCTCCTTCAGTTCTGCTCTGCTCTTAGTTATTTCTTGTCTTCTGCTAGCTTTTGAGTTTTTTAAATCTTGTTCCTCTAGCTCTTTCAATTTTGACGACAGGGTGTCGATTTTAGATCTTTCCTCGCTTCTCTGGTGGGCATTTATTGCTATAAATTTCCCTCTAGACACTGCTTTAAATGTGTCCCAGAGATTCTGGTACATTGTGTCTTCGTTCTTGTTGGTTTCAAAGAACATCTTTATTTCTACCTTCATTTCATTGTTTATCCAGTCGACATTCAGGAGCCAGTTGTTCAGTTTCCATGAAGTTGTGCGGTTCTGAGTTAGTGTCTTAATCCTGAGTTCTAATTTGATTGCACTGTGGTCTGAGAGACTGTTTGTTATGATTTCCGTTCTTTTGCATTTGCTGAGGAGTGATTTACTTCCAATTATGTGATCAATTTTAGAGTAGGTGCAATGTGGTGCTGAGAAGAATGTATATTCTGTGGATTTGGGTTGGAGATTTCTGTAGATGTCTATTAGGTCCGTTTGGTCTAGATCTGAGTTCAAGTCCTGGATATCCTTGTTAATTTTCTGTCTCGTTGATCTGCCGAATATTGACAGTGGAGTATTAAAGTCTCCCACTATGATTGTGTGGGAGTCTGAGTCTCTTTGTAGATCATTAAGAACTTGCTTTAGGTACCTGGGTGCTGAGCAAGTATTTTTAAGCAAAAGAGGCAGGCTGACAATTCACAAGTTATCATTCATGTCCTGTGGTGGCGTTTGTAGTTAAATATAATGTTAATTCTTTTGGAAAAAGGAAAAAAAGGACTCCTTGTAAATTACCGCTTTGAACACTTGCACAGAACTAAGTACTAGCCCAAATGATGATGATGTTGTTTTTAACAACCTTTCAGCAGCTGTGAATATTTATGTGTGAAGATATATGTGAGTCTTAGATTGCTGGAGCTACTCTGCTTCCCGTGAACGTGGAAGGACACTCTGAACACTTTTGGAGATATACAGTAGTAGGAGGCAGACTCCCCTGTCTGTCCTAAGGCATCATGTGACATTGGATGGCTGTTGGTTAAATGTGCAACTGGGCTTGTTTGGTCTATGCTGTCCATTTCACAAGTGCACGCAAAAACACCCTGTGAGCAGATAACACCGTAAATAAGATTTCTTCTTTGCGACACATTATACAGTGGTACCATCCTGGGAAGAGAGAGGCTGATTTTCTTGGGGTCCCATAGCACAGAGCCCGTAAGTCAGGCCTCCTCACTCACCACGATAATATGAAATTTTCAAGACACCACAGGAGCCACAAATAGGTGAAGAAAAGAGTGATGTGATTTTTTTGTTTGTTTGTTTTTTTGAAACAGAGTTTTGCTCTTTGTTCCCGAGGCTGGAGTGCAGTGGTGTGATCTCAGCTCACTTGCAGCCTCCACCTCCCGGGTTCCAGTGATTCTTCTGCGTCAGTCGCCCGAGTAGCCAGGATTACAGGTGCCCACCATGCCCAGCTACTTTTTATATTTTTAGTAGAGATGGGATTTCACCATGTTGGCCAGGCTAGTCTTGAACTCTTGACCTCAGGTGATCTGCCCGCCTTGGCCTCCCAAAGTACTGCGATTACAGGAGTGAGCCACCGTGCCTGGCTTTTTTATTTTTTTTAAAAGTCATACATAGGACTTATTTTAATGGGAGCATGAGTTTAATCTGTTTGAGGCCAGAAGTGTGAAACACTGTGTAGAGCTGGTTTTGATAAAGAGATGAAGCACTTTGAAATTAATTGGCACGGCAAGCGAAGGGCATTTTGAGGTTGTACCTCTGAAAGGTAAAGTAAATAAATATGTCAGGATTGTGAAGCGTTAACAAGGTGTATGGAGTCGCAAGCGCTGTTCTGTCTCCACACGGAGCGTTTGGGCCAGATAACATACGGCAAGACTACCTCAGAAATAATTACTCCCCAGTGCTCTGTGGCCCTCTGGGGGTCAGAGAAGCCGTGTATGAATAAGACATTTGATTGAGGACATAATTGTGGTCGGTAAATGTTTGTCAAGAAAAGGTCCAGCCTTCACACTTAACCTTTTGATCAGAGCTGCAAAGAAGTGAAACGATATTGAAGTCCTAGCTCCTGGAGTGACAGGCCTCATTGGTAGATAGAGAAAGAGTACTGAGTCACAGACACCCTATGTTCTCGGAGATGCCCTTTTCAAGATGGTTCATCCCAGTTTCCCGCCCTCCAACTCCAGACTTGCATGTACCTTCCTGCAGATTGCAACACGGGGTAGCCTGGTACCCTGTCTCCTCCGTTCCTTCCCAAAGTGGGTCCCACCTTCTGGGGACAGGTGCTTCCCTCGGAGGCCCTGCTGTTTCTCCTAGACCCACGCTGAGCTTTGGGCCGTGTCACCGTCACGTGAGCCCTGACACTGTTGCTGTCTCCCCTTGTGCCGTGGCCTCCGTGGCTGTCCTTGTGTGTCTGGCTGCTGCTCCAGGGAACTGCTGCTGTCCTTGTACCCCTTGAACCACACCCAGATTACATTAGGAATAGCAGGTAGCAGCCCGGGCGTTTGGTGTCTTGTGTTTGTAAGCAAATGCAGCTAGCTCTGCGTCCTCGAAGCCTGGGACTGTGTGGCTGGGGTTTGAACCATACCCCCCACAGCTGAACCTTGCTAGGCAGCCCAGGATAAAGACTGGGCCTGCTACACATTCAGCCAGCCCAGGCATGCTCTGCATGGGCAGTGTGGGCGGAAGACAGATTTTTGATTTGAAGGTAACTGTGTACCATATGTGAGGAATAGGAGACGTGGAGGTACCTGAAAAGATAAAAGGATTAACTCAAGGTCCTTTTCTTGGCTCTTAAAAGAATTCAACCTTTGTACTAAATAAATCTCACCTCACACCAGGCAGAGAGGGAAGGTGACTCCTGAGTGAGAATGAGTGTGGACGGTGGAAGGGCTGGGTGTGTTATATAAGGGGCTGGCATGGGATGAGGGCCGAGCCCCCCCACTGCTCACAGTCCCTGCTGCCTCCTGCTCGCCAGCAGAAGTGCCTGAACCCAGGCGGGCAAGTGGTGGGTGATGCCCTGTGCTTGCTGGGGGCTGTGGTGGGTCAGAACCCCTGGTCACTGGATCATCCTGGGGTAGGAGACAGCCTGGCTGAGCTCCCACTGATGATGTCCTGTCCTTGCTTTTTTCTCTGTGAAGGATGGAGGCTGCACGTGTCCAGGGGATGTCGCCAAAGCCTTTGGTAAGGCCGGGCCCTGGTGCAGAGGGAGGGAAGGAAGGAGGGAGGGAGCTCCCTGCACCTCTCCAGGTGGCAACCTGAATGAGGAGGGGCCTGCTGGGGGAAGTTCTAGGCCTGCCTGGAGTTTCTTCTCCCTGGGTTTCAGCCCCAGTTGGCCCAGATCCCAGCATCTGTATGGTTCTGGTCCATGGCAGAGCAGGCCACAGATGCCCCAGGAGATGGATCTAGGGGTAACGTCCTGCAAGCCAGGAGTGGGTGAAGTCGTGACCTTTTCATCCCAGGGCAGAGAAGGCTCCGGGGACCCGTCCATGGGGACGGTGCCAGTTGTGATGTGTGGGAACTACAGGGGATTTTTTGGAGCCAGCCGTTTCTCACTGGCGTGAGAAAAGTCCGGCAGCCGTTTCTCACTGGAGGCTGGAGCCTGCCTCCCACTAGGGGGCAGCAGTGCCTGCTGTGAGCCCTTGGGCTTGGGGATCAGGGAGCCATGGTGGGAGGGCAGCAGGTCCTGAGCTTTTCTCGGGAAAGCACTAGAGGTCGAGTGTCTCAGCACCACAGGCAGTAAAGTATGGCTGTCAAGCCCCTGCTGGCCACTGAACTGCAGACCGCATTTGGAAGTCAGAGCTGGCCCTGTGGCTGCAGGCTCCAGAATATGAAGCGGGAGTTGTGGATGCCGGCAGGAGGCAGAACCAAAGCTCCTAAGCCTCCACCCTTTGCTGATGCCAGAAAAAAAAAAAAGTTCAGTCTGGTGCAGTGGCTCATGCCTGTAATCCTAGCACTTTGGGAGGCTGAGGTGGGCGGATCACTTGAAACCGGGAGTTTGAGACCAGCCTGGCCAATCAATACCCTATCTCTACTAAAAATACAAAAAAAAAAATTACCCAGGTGTGGTGGTGCACACCTGTAATCCCAGCTACTCGGGAGGCCGAGATGGGAGAATCGCTTGAACCCAGGAGGCCGAGGCTGTAGTGAGCCAAGATCGCCTCACTGCACTCCAGCCTGGGTGACAGAGTGACCCTGTCTCAAAGAAAAAAAAAATCAAAATAAAAAAATTAATGTTCAGTCAACAACCCTGATAGTGACAAAGGAAGACATAGGGCAGTGTTCTTAGCAACAGGGTTTCAGAGCAACCCAAAGGATGTCATAAAAAAATGGGATTTAACCTCATCCTAATCATAGATGCTATCTGTGGAAGGGAATCTACAGACCCTCCACTGATCCCAGCTTCCTGTTTTATAGTTGAGGGGACTGAGGCTCTAGGAGGGAATGACAAGGTCACAGTCCTGCAATCGGGGGCAGAGGGAGGAGAACACAGTGCCTCTGCCAACTGGGACTATCACATATCCTGTGTTGTAAGGATCCTTGGCCAAGGGCAATTTTAGGATTGTGTTTTTGTTTTTTTGAGATGGAGTCTTGCTTTTGTCCCCCATGCTGGAGTGCAATGGCACAATCTCAGCTCACTGCAACCTCTGCCTCCCGGGTTCAAGCGATTCTCCTGCCTCAGCCTCCTGGGTAGCTGGAATTACAGGCACACGCCACCACACCCGGCTAATTTTGTATTATTATTATTTTTTTTTAGTAGAGACAGGGTTTCTCCATGTTGGTCAGGTTGGTCTTGAACTCCCAACCTCAGGGGATCCCCCTGCCTTGGCCTCCTAAAGTGCTGGAATTACAGGTGTGAGCCACCATGCCTGGCCACGATTGGTTTTTGAGTTGCATCTACTTAACACAGGTGGTGGTGCATCTTGGACTCTGTGTTGTCTCACACATGCTCTCTGTACAGAGAGGGAGCCGAACACACTTTAAAGTGACTGGTTGTTGAGAAGGTGCCTTGTAGATCACAGTTCCTGGGCTTTGGACCACACTCCGCTCAGTCTCCGTTGGGTGTCATTCCTTCCTCCACTGTCAGTCAGTGCAGCCATGCTTGTGCAGAGACTCGGTGGAGGGAGAGGGACTGTGTCGGGGAAGGATGCCAGAGTGTCCCGAGATGAAAATGCCTGGGAACCCGTCAAAGCGTTCTTTCGATGTGTCTGTGCGCTGTGTTGCTGCTGTTGACATCTGTTCCTCTGCAGCTGCCAAGGAGGTGCTGTGCTCCTGGAATTGTGGTCATCAAGAATCCTGGCTGGACCCAGTTATCCTCTGCCTCCTTAAAATCATGGCAGGAGGACCAGAGGGGCAGCATTCATGTTAGGAACCCCGGAAGGGAGGGAGGGTCTTCAGAGGTAGCTGCCATGTAGGAAGGTTGTGTTGTGCCTTGCTTCCCTAAGTACCAGAAATGCACGCCTTTCCGTCACGCTGAATGGAAGGGACTGTAACAGCAATGTGAACCCCAGAGTGCTCGACCAGTGTTTAGATGACCAGATCGAAGGCATCAGGGCCACTTTGAGGGGTTTCTACGTTTTCTTCTTCTAATTAGGATTTGGCAGGCTCCCCTCCTCCTTCATCCTCTTACTTAATGCATCTGTGCCCACTGCCTGCCATCTTGTTCTGTTCTAAATGTAAACCCTCCGTAGGACTTAACTCAGGAGAGGAGGTTGTAGCAGTTCCTTAGTTAATAGGCAGTGAAGAATCTCTCTGCACAGTGATCCAGGAACAAGATGGGGAATGAGAACTGTTTTCATTATTTCTCCTACATGTTCCTTTTCTGACAGCTAGTCATTTAGCATCTACCATGTGCCATGCACTTGGGATAAACATAGAACCAGCCCTGGGCCTGTGCCAGCAGAACCCACAAAGACAGGCAGCTTCAGCACCTCTGCCTCCTCTGCGCCTGTCCTGGAAGTGCGGTCACTTGGTGATTATTAGTATGGCGGAGCGTTTACTGTGGAAGTCTTAATATGTAGCACAGCAGTGGTGTGGGTAGTTTTACATGGCTTCCATCACACAGGGGCTTGTTTCCTTGAAGACGTCACTAGTGTAGGAGGTTCATTCTGTTCTGAGGCCCTTACCTGACCTATAAATAGCACTGGGAGTGTCAGAGTGCAGAGAGCTTCAAGTACAGACCAGACGCCTGAGGGGGCATTGTAGAGGAGTCACTGCATTAAGTATAAGATTAGATAACATGCTTTCTAAGATACCACTCAATTTTTTTTTTTTTTTTTTTTTTTAAGACAGAGTTTCCCTCTGTTGCTCAGGCTGGATTGCAATGACACAATCTCGGCTCACTGCAACCCCTGCCTCCCAGGTTCAAGGGATTTCGGGCTAATGTTTGTATTTTTAGTAGAAATGGGGTTTCATCATGTTGGCTAGGCTGGTCTTGAACTGCTGACCTCAAGTGATCTGCCCACCTTGGCCTCCCAAAATGCTAGGATTACAGGCATGAGCCACTGCGCCTGGCAGAATACTGCCCGATTTTTAATGCTTCTCTGATTCTAGAAGAGTTAGATCTGAGGAAGGTGGTCCTAGTTGGCCATCAATAGCCATTAAGCATGGTCCGGCATAGCGGACACCAGCCCCATACACTGTGGCTGCGTTTGTTTCTCCCCGTGTCCCCTGGCCCTGTCTCCCTGCATGGAGACCCTCTCCCTTTTTCTAGGAGGAGAGACGTGAGAGGCCCATCCTCTCTCTTGACTACAGCTGGCGGAGGGGGAGGTGAACTGGGCAAGCACTTGGATTTTTGGGGAGCCTGCTTCCCCTGCGCTCTTTTCTCTGCTACTCTCTCTTGTCCCCACTGTTGGCATGTAGGAGCTGGAGCCGATTTTGTCATGCTGGGAGGGATGTTTTCGGGTCATACAGAGTGTGCTGGAGAAGTGATTGAGAGGAACGGACAGAAGCTCAAGCTCTTCTACGGGATGAGCTCCGACACGGCCATGAAGAAGCACGCGGGAGGAGTTGCTGAGTACAGGTGAGGGCAGCCCCAGGACTCGCCCTCGAGGCCTGGCCTTGCTCTTGCTTCTTCCAGAGATGGGATGGAAGTCGGCCTGAATAGCAGCTCTGTGTATAATAAGGTACCATGGGAAGGGGTTCTTTTTAAAGAACCCTCATTTTTATCCAGTTAGCATTTGCAGTGCAGCAAGTACAGAGCAGAAGTGTTTGGGGACGGGTTGGAAGTGTGACCAGGGGTATATGTGAGTGAGTTCCAGTCCTGAAGGGAATATTCCAGACCTCTGAGGGTGGGTGGGATTATTCCATGTCCTTCCAGTAGAGCCATTGCTGAGCTATCCCTGTAAGCTTTGATCTCTGGCTTGAGGGGAGTTCAGGCTGGAAGAATGGAGTTGAAGAACGACTCTCCTCTTGCACAGGAAGCGGTAGGTGTGGCCTAGAGCACTGCACGTGGCCAGGCCTTTCCTGAAGAATGCTGCACAGCTCATACAGCTTCTCCCCTGCCTGCAGGCTCCGAGAGTCGACACAGGCGGCATTTTCAGCATTCAGTCGTGTCATCCACTCTAGAAGTGGGGCTCACTTGTGCTGATGTGTGTTTTTATTTTGTATTTTTTAATCACTTTTGAGGTGGAGTCTCACTCTGTCGCCCAGGCTGGAGTGCAATGGCACGATCTTGGCTCACTGCAATCTCCCCATCCTGAGTTCAACGGATTCTCCTTCCTCAGCCTCCCCCGAAGTAGCTGAGATCACAGTCGCCTGCCATCATGCCCAGCTAATTTTTGTATTTTCAGTTTAGACGGGGTTTCATCATGTGGCCAGGCTGGTCTCAAACTGCTGACTTCAAGTGATCTACCCACCTTGGCCTCCCAAAGTGCTGGGATCATAGGCGTGAGCCACTGTGCCCAGCCCCTGATCTGTGTTTTTAACCCATGGTTTCCAAAGATACCTAGTTCACTTCCATTTTAACTTTCCACATGTGTGTTTGAAGAACTTGATGATGGGGCCAGGCACAGTGGCTCATGCCTGTAATCTCCGTGCTTCTGGAAGCCACGGTTGGAGGATTACTTGAGCACAGGAGTTCCAGATGAGCCTAGGCAATATAGCAAGACCCTGTCTCTACAAAAAATTTTAAACTTAGCTGGGTGTGGTGTCATGTGACTGTACTCTCCGCTACTCAGGAGGCTGAGGCAGGAAGATGGCTTAAGCCCAGGAGTTGGAGGCTGCAGTGAGCTATGAGCGTGCCACCGTGCTCCAGCCTGGGCAACAAAATGACACCCTGCCTCAAAAACAAACAAAAGAACCTGATGACAGTATACTCACTGCCTCACCCTGCTCCATAGAGCCTGCTCTTGATTCTCATTGCGAAAACAAGCTGTAATACAACGTGGGGTCGGGACCGAAGGTCCTCTATGCGCAGTGGGAAGCACGCTGTGAACTGGCTGGTCGCCTTTCTCCAGGAAACCTCAGGCTTCTCCCTGCAGTTTTCAGACTTTGTCCCAGTGCTGGAGTGGAAACCTAAGCCCTCCCTGGCCAACACTCTTTATTTGCACACCCAAAGGCTCATTTTGAGGACCTGGGATTCAGATGTATTATATGAAGTTCATATCAAGTTAGCAGCAAAATCTCAGAACTCCACTGAGATTTGTAGGCAGGGAGACTGGGGGAGGTGTGGGTATTCTACCAGAGTTCTGTTCTTCCATAGGGTTAGGGTTGACTTACTTCAGTCTCATTCTCCCCGGTCTCTCTCTTTTGGTGGTGAACCTCAATAAAGATATTGTAGCATGGGAAAGGCAGGATGGGAAAGATCAATGGGAACTGTGCCAATCAGAAATACGGGCACACTCACTCCTCCCAGGTAGCCCCCCAGGCCCTCTTTCCTCCATTTGGTCCCTGATGGAGGAGGAGGTTGCACAGTTAGGTGAGGAGGAGGGATTGAGCTGGACCTATGTCCAAGAAGCTTAGTGCTTTACCAGCAATGATTGTCAGCATCTGAGGGCCTGCACATGTCTCCTCTGTGCCAGAATGTAAGTGGAGCTTTCATGGGTGAGCAACAGTTAGGTGCTTTGCCTGGAGTATCTGTTTTGCCCTCACGGTTGCATCTGTTTTGGGTTCTAAAAATTGCTGAGCACGGTGGCTCAAGCCTGTAATCCCAGCAGTTTGGGAGGCTGAGGTGGGCAGATGACAAGGTCAGGAGATTGAGACCATCCTGGCCAACATGGTGAAACCCATCTCTACTAAAAATACAAAAATTAGCTGGGCATGGTGTCAGGCACCTGTAATCGCAGCTACTCAGGAGGCTGAGGCAGGAGAATCACTTGAATCCGGGAAGCAGAGGTTGCAGTGAACTGAGATCATCCCATTGCACTCCAGCCTGGGCAATAGTGACACTCCGTTTCAAAAAAAAAAAAAAAAAAAAAATAGATCAGGAAGGCTACAATAGATCAGGGTATGGTACAAACAGAAGCCAAAGAGCTGAAAGAAAAACCGTCTCCTATAATTTCAGCAGGGTTTAGATATAACAGGAAAAAAAAAAAAAAAGATTTAGCAGTGGCAAGACTCAGTTCTGGAAGTGGATTCAAATCTTTGACAGGGAAGGAAATTGCTGAGGAAATGAGAACCTTAATCTGAAAGCTGCAGCTGGAGCAGGCTGTATCTGCCTGCCTCTCTCTGTTTCTGAGTCAGTCTCTTTCTCTGTCTCTCCCTCTCGTCTGGCAGTTTTCAGCCTCATGACCATGATCCTGTCGTGAGAATGCTTCCCAACTTTGACAAATGACTTATGGCACAGTTATGTACACATTACTGATTCTTTTCCAATCATTAATTATTTCATTCTCATGCTGTCCCCGGGAAGCAAAGTACCTTCATTTTACAGATAAGCAGACTTAAGCATCAGCAAAAAAGGAACTTGTGAAAGGTTAAACCAACAGTTAGCAAAGGAGCAACAATGAGAAGAATCTAGAAATCTCCAACAAGCCCCAGGAAGGCTATGGAAATACCTTAGGAAAACGAAATGTCCATCATTGCAGGCACACGAGCACAGATGCCTGTCTAGGGTCACAGAGTGCTGAGCCCTGCACTGTCCTGGGTATGGCCAGTGACTTTGGCTTCCTGAGCTTAGGGCTCTAAACCAGCTGATGGTTTAAGTAGCTAAATTTTACCCATGGATAGTCCTGCCTGTTCGGTGACCAAGAATTAACGCCCTTTTGAAATTCTAGGTAATGAATGTCTGGTCAAGAGCTGCTTTTCGAGACAGGTGGATCACCTGAGGTCAGGAGTTCAAGACCAGCCTGGTCAACATGGTGAAACCATGTCTCTCCTAAAAATACTAAAATTAGCTGGGAGTGGTGGCAGGCACCTGTAATCCCAGCTACTCGGAGGCTGAGGCAGGAGAACTGCTTGAACCCAGGAGGCGGAGGTTGCAGTGAGCCAAGATTGCACCATTGCACTCCAGCCTGGGCGACAAGGGCAAAAATCCATATCAAAAAAAAAAAAAAAAAAAAAAGAGATGCTCTTTTCCAGCTGAAGAGAATGGCTACAGAAAGTTCCAGAATGTGGGTTCTTGTGAGAACTTGCCTGACCCTTTGATGATAACTAGAGTTTTGCCGAGATTTCAGATTTCCTTCTGGGAATACAGTGTGGACCACATCCCCATGTTGCAGGAAGGGGAAATGACCTGTGTTACCCAAATAACAGTCACGCAGTGTTACCTAGTGGCCCTGTGAAGAGAGGGATGTGGGCTGAGTCGGGACAGTGAGATGTTTAGTGTTTATGCCATAGGCCGGACATTCTGAATTTCTAAATACTCCTCTGAAAATGTGAAAGATGGTATCCAAAGCCCGGAAGCCTCCGGAGCTAAGACAGGGCTTGGTTCTCCTCCAATTCCACCTTGCTTGGACTCATACATGCGCAGGGGGATAGGTGTAGTGACTTGTCAGAGAATAAGGAGGTGAACTGGGGGTGGCCGGTGTACCCAGCAAGGCAGAAAGTGAAGCATTTTGGCTTCTGGCTGTTGGGAAGTTGGCGTGCGTGTTGAGGTAGAATAGGAAAAAGGTAAAGGTGGTTTCTGTTAGGGGCAGAGAGGAGCATGTTGCTGGAGAGAATGTCACCAAGCGGGGTGGTGTGTCCCCAGCTCCTTCAAGTGCTACTCACTAGGACTTTCCTCTCCCCAGCGTGCAGGGCTGCCAGCAGGGAGCCGGTGCCCTTTGGGTGGGAGGCATGTGTTCATCTGAGATGCTGGTGATCATCTTGGCACTTGGTAGAATGTGGGGATGGGGTCAAAGGGTGGGGTCTGGCTTTCTGAGTGCCTCAGGGGCTGCAGAAAGTGCTGGAGCTGGGAATAATTCTAGCTGGGCTCGTAAGGGGAAAAAGCTAGATAAAAAGAAAACTTCCTTTGTCTTGCAGAGCCTCCGAGGGTAAGACTGTGGAAGTGCCTTACAAAGGAGATGTGGAAAACACTATCCTGGATATTCTCGGGGGACTGAGGTCCACGTGCACCTACGTGGGGGCCGCCAAACTCAAGGAGCTCAGCAGGAGGGCCACGTTCATCCGTGTGACCCAGCAGCACAACACCGTGTTCAGCTAAGCCCGGGGACGAAGCGGCGTCTGGCTCGAGCGGAAGCTTCCAAACCTGCTTTTCCCATCTCCCTCCTAGTCTGTTCGGGCTGAGCTTCTGGCTGCTGCTGAATGGTGGAATGCTGTGTGCTCTCTCCACCCTCCTGCCGCCTGGAGGCTTCAGTGCCCTCTCACGTGCCTTCTTGGGGGCCCAGATGCAAGGCACTGATTGGCACAACCTCAGAGCCCTGCTGCCTGGAAGTCATAACCTCATTGTTCAAACCGACCCTTGCACCTTTCTTTCTTTCTTTTTTAAAAGAAGATGGTTTCACTTTAATATAATGCTATTATCTTAAGACTTGATGAAGTGCTGGAGTTTGTATTTGTAGGAGAGTAAAGTTGAATGCTTTGGGATTTGTTTTGCTGCCTTCCTAGAGAGGCCAGTGGCAATCCACTCCTGGCGATTAGCAGACAAGTCACCTTAGGAGGAGCAGGGAGAGAAGGACCGTGTGGGGCGGGGGGCGGACAGGCCAGAGTCAGAGTAACCGCCTCTAGTATTTCCAGCAACCAAAAGCTACCTTTTGGTTGCTGGAAAAGAACAAAAACAATTAACTAGAGAGATGAACCTGCATTGTTTTCCCAGCTGATACTCACAAGGTTGGGGCAATGTATTTTCCTGAGACTTTCATTATACGTGCTTTTCAGGAACAAGTCATCTGTCCTTACCAGTTTGCTGTCGCCTCTAGGAAGCTGTCCCTGTCCTGGCTTCTCATGTCATTTTGTTTTCCTCCACCTTCCCCGCCCCCCGCCCCCCCTCCCCCGGCTTCTCAGTTCCAACTCCCTTTGAATTTCCATTGGATGTTTTATGGCAAGGTTATCTCCTGAGAAATCAGCAAGTGGAGATGCACTGCAAGAGCCAAACCTTTGAATAGTGGCATCCTAAAAGGCATTGGTTTGAGACATGAGTTAGAGACATTCCCTCGGTGCGCCAGGGAATCCTTTCCCGGAAGGACCACACGGCACTACTATATAAGGTCAGTGAATGGGCTGGGAACAATGACACTGTCTTGAAGAACTGGCCTCTGAAGCTGACCTGCAGCAGTCCCCCAGGATGCTTGTTTAAACAGTGAACGCAGAAGAAGTGATGACCGGCCACTGAACTATTGAGTTCCAGGCCTGGAAAGCGCAGATCGGGATGTTCGACTTTACTTTTTGATAAGGCTGAAGAGCAGGTATGCAAATCAGTTTTCTTTGGAAAGGCAAGCAGTGACCCTGGTGTAGAGAAGGGCCACAGGGTGCTGCTGTGCCAGGGTAAATGAATGGCCTGACTGTCCACAGCGACCAATGGCGTGAGAAGGGTCCCAGCAGAACCGTCACACTCTGGGATCGTACAGGCCTACTGTTGGTCCTTTAAGAATACGTTTAGAGATCCAGCAGCATTAGCTCCAGTGCAATACTTCCCCCTATTAAATCCTTTCAGATTTTAAAAAAATTATTAAAGAGACACAGTCTGACTCTGTCACCCAGGGTAGAACACAGTGGCAGGATCACAGTTCACCACAGCCTCGACCTCCCAGGCTCAAGCGATCCTCTGACCTCAGCCTCCCAAGTAGCTGGGACTACAGGCACCTTGCCACCATGCCCAGCTAATTGTTGTATTTTTTATAGAGACAGGATTTCGCCATATTGCCCAGAATGGTCTCAAACTCCTGGGCTCGGGCATCCACCCGCCTCAACCTCTCAAAGTGTTAGGATTACAGGTGTGAGCCACCGCGCCGAGCCCATTAAGAGTAATTCTTGCAGCTTTAGAAATACAAGGGCTGCACTTTGGAGACAGGAGGGCCAAGAGGCTGTTTAATGTGGAGCAAGACATGGGGCGTGGTGGCAGGCTCCCCACTTTGCCCTCTGTGGTCCTCTGTGAGGTGTGAGGCGCTCGGGCTGGTCCTGTGGAAGGTGTGTTTTATGCTCATCTTCAAATGTTCGTTTTTAAGAGACTATTGCAAAATAAGGGAGGGAGGTGAAGGAAAGGACATCTTAAAGAGAGCTGTTTTTTTTTTTTAATTGTACTTTAGGCTTTGGGGTACATGAACAAATCATGCAGGATTGTTGCATAGGTACACACGTGGCAATGTGGTTTGCTGCCTCCATTCCCCCGTCACCTACATCTGGCATTTCTCCCCATGTTATCCCTCTCCAACCTCCCCGCCCCCTGCTGTCCCTCCCCTAGCCTCCCCCCTGCAACAGACCCCAGTGTGTGATGCTCCCCTCCCTGTGTCCAGGTGTTCTCATTGTTCAACACCTGCCTGTGAGTGAGAACATGCGGTATTTGATTTTCTGTTCTTGTGTCACTTTGCTGAGAATTATGGTTTCCAGATTCATCTATGTCCCTACAAAGGACATAAACTCAACATTTCTTATGGCTGCGTAATATTCCATGGTGTATATGTGCCACATTTTCCTTGTCCAGTCTATCGTTGATGGGCATTTGGGTTGGTTCCAGGTCTTTGCTATTGTAAACAGTGCCGATATGAACATATGTGTGCATGTGTCTTTATAATTGAATGATTTATAATCCTTTGGATATATACCCAGTAATGGGATTGCTGGGTCAAATGGAATTTCTATTTTAGGTCCCTGAGGAATCGCCACACTGTCTTCCACAATGGTTGAACTAGTTTACACTCCCACTAACAGTGTAAAAATGTTCCTATTTCTCCACATCCTCTCCAGCATCTGTTGTCTCCAGATTTTTTAATGATTGCCATTCTAACTGGCCTTGAGGTGGTATTTCAATGTGGTTTTGATTTGCATTTCTCTAATAATCAGTGGTGATGAGCATTTTTTCATGTTTGTTGGCCTCATATATGTCTTCTTTTGAAAAGTGTCTGTTCATATCTGTTGCCCACTTTTGGATGGGTTTCTTTTTTTCCTTGTAAATCTGTTTTAGTTCTTTGTAGATTCTGGATATTAGCCCTTTGTCAGATGCGAAGATTGCAAAAATTTTTTCCCATTCTTTTAGTTGCTGGTTCACTCTAATGATTGTTTCTTTTGCTGTAAAGAAGCTCTGGGGTTTAATTAGATCCCATTTGTCTATTTTGGCTTTTGTTGCCAATGCTTTTGGTGTTTTAGTCATGAGGTCCTTGCCTATGCCTATAGGTCCTCAATGGTATTGCCTAGGTTTTCTTCTAGGGTTTTTATGGTGTTAGGTCTTATGTTTAAGTGTTTAATCCATCTGGAGTTAATTTTAGTGTAAGGTGTAAGGAAGGGGTCCAGTTTCTGCTTTCTGTACACTGCTAGCCAGTTTTGCCAACACCATTTATTGAACAGGGAATCCTTTCCCCATTGCTTGTTTTTGTCCGATCTGTCAAAGATCAGATGGTTGTAGATGTGTGGCGTTGCCTCCAGGGCCTCTGTTCTGTTTCATTGGTCTATATCTCTGTTTTGGTACTAGTACCATGCTGTTTTGATTACTGTGGCCTTGTAGTATAGTTTGAAATCAGGTAGCATGATGCCTCCGGCTTTGTTCTTTTTGCTTAGGATTGTCTTGGCTGTGTGGCCTCTCTTTTGGTTCCATATGAAGTTTAAGGTGGTTTTTTCCAGTTCTGTGAAGGTCATTGGTATCTTGATGGGGATAGCGTTGAATTTATAATTTACTTTGAGCAGTATGGCCATTTTTTTGATACTGATTCTTCGTAACCATGAGCATGGAATGTTTCTTCATGTGTTTCTGTCCTCTTATTTCCTTGAGTAGTGGTTTGTAGTTCTCCTTGAAGAGGTCCTTTATATCCTTTGTTAGTTGTATTCCTAGGTATTTTATTCTCTTTGTAGCAATTGTGAATGGGAGTTTGCTCATGATTTGGCTCAAAGGGAGCTGTTAAAAATGGACCAGCAGTAGTAAGGAAACTTCTTTCAGAATGGAGTGGTCAAGGAGGATGACGCCCATCTGTCCACTGTGGCACCCCTAGGCCTGTGTCCCTTGCAGGGACACGTGCTGCTTTACCCATCTTCTGTAAAGATTTTGTGGACTGGCTCTTTGTTTCCACAAACCAAAGCCAAGTTCTTAACATTTTTTTTTAGACCGATTCTTGCTCTGTCACCCAGGCAGGAGTGCCCTGGTATGATTATGGCTCACTGCAGCCTTGACCTCCTGGCCCCACGCCATCTTCCCACCTCGGTCCCTCAAGTTGCTGGGACCACAGACATGTGCCACCACACCCAGCTAATTTTATGTTTTGTAGAGATGAGGTCTTACTATGTTGCCCAGGCTGGTCTCAAACTCTTGGACTCTAGCAGGCCTCCTGCCCCAGCCTCCCAAAGTGCTCAGATTATGGGCATGAGCCACTGCGCCCAGCCTCCTCGATGAATTTCTAATGGTCTTGAATTATAGGAACTAGAAGTAATAATAAATTTTCCACTCTCAGACCACTAACCAGTTTAGAGCAAATCTGTAAAGAGCGTATAGGTTGTGCCCCATGAGCCCATGAAGCTATCACATTTAAAGACAAATAGACCTCTTGTGAACAGCCGTGTTGAGCTAGGAGACATAAGCATGACCTGAAGAAGCCAAGACATCAGGTGTGGATGTGTGCCTTTTATCTAGAACCTCATCTCAAGCACACTCTTCACCCCCCAAAAAATCAGCAGCGAAGGCAATGCCTCATGTTACACCTCCCCACCTCTGACCTACCCAGGGAGAGAGAGGGTAAATAAAGAGGACAAATAAATAACCCCTTTTTCCTGGCCTCTTCTTAGAGGACCCAACAGAAAGCCAAGACGCACACCTTCAATTGGCACTGTTATTTTATTAGTACGAGTATACTGAAACAATAAACTTGTACTGGTGTACAGACAATTTATTTAAAACAATTTTGTTCAAATTTTGAATCAAACATTGTTTTATTATAATAATGAAATAATTTCTACCTAGAAAACCTGCAAGCACCATCAAAGAAAGGGACCATAAAATTCAATAAACAGACTCGAGTGTATCCTACAAATAGACACACCACGATTAGAAAATAGAATATGAATTCTTCCATTTTTTTAATATTTGTTTTAAAAAAGCTAGTGCAAGTACAATATTTTACACTGGAATTACAGAGAGTATGCACGCATATGGAAAAAAGTTGTCCTGTCACAATAAAAGCTCTTAACTATTATGTATGCACTTAAAAGTTTCTTTTCAATAAGGTGCAAAACATTCCTTCCCTAGTTCTCCTCTGTACTGGCCATGTCAGTCTGGTAGTGCCCTCAACCCAAGTTCTGGTGTCTGTTTTCCGTTGGCCTGGGGGAGGCATACGATTGGAAGTTTGGTGGTAATGATCCGTTATTAAAACATCCAGTGGTACGAGTCTCGGAGATGGCTATGGGGCCAGGACTCCACTGGCTGGAAATGAAGACTTTCTAATCTGAAGGTCACCACGAATACTGACAGGGACTATCTTGAAACCTCCTTTCGGCTGACACTAATTTGGATTTAGAGTTGAGCAGTCAGGCTGGGGAGAGGAAGAAACCCCGCCAAAAAAGGGCAGTCTTCACAGAACCGAATGCACAGGTATCAAGTTCAAATGCACTGACTCAAGGATTTACCCCACTCCTGGACCAGGTAACTGAAAGAGTAGGTAGTTCCTGTAAGAACCAGAGAAAACCAGTGCACTGAGATACTTGGTAACTGCTCTGAAGACAACAGCTCGAGCTAGTGTCACCTAATACTTGGTATTTTGGAGGACAGTATATTATCTTGGTAAGGATGACTGTAAACAACGCTTCCAACGAAGGCCTTCAGATTGGCCACAGAAAAGGGGACAGGCTCACTGGCCATCCAGACAGCAAACGAACTAAAGGGAAAGAAAACGTGGATGAAGCCTCCAATGTATTTGCAGTGGAAGACTTGAGTCCTTTCCGATAAGAAAAGTTATGGAAATTCTTAGAGATTGTTATTGTATAGATACTACCTATTGGCCAAATGCACTTAATTTTAATACAGTTGAACCATTTGTATGCAAGTCACGGGGACATGAAAAACTGAAGCCGGTGTTCCCTCCCGCCATTACACAGGAGAAAGTTAGCTACCGGAAGAATTGCCTTCCATGAGAAGGGAGGGGACGAGATTCTGAATTTAAGAATTGAAAGTGGGGGTGCGTAATATCCCCACAGCTGTCCAGTTTCCACCGTCCGCCTTGGTGTTTGGACAGGAATACTATTCTGAGAAGTTGCTCCGCATTTATTTTGGCCTCTTTATAGTAAATAAAAAAAACTAAAGGAAAATGAGGCATTTACATTGAAATCATGTTTTGACCCCCCCCCCCCATTTAAATGAGGTGTGGGGAGAAAGAAGGTGAAGTTACTACTTTGTCCCCATAATGAGTCCTGTTTGTTTGATTGGTAGCCTGGATCCCTTATTATAAACACTTCATGTTCAAGATTATATTCTTTGGGTTTATAGGAACAGGAAGTGCTGAAAATGTCAAATATCATCTCTGAAGAAAAAGAAGCTGCAATGGCTTAAGAGTTTAGACTAAGAAGGGAGCTCAGAGAAGTACTTCCAGCATAGGAATGAACAGTATTCTCAAATAGCAGAATACCGAGTTCCCCTCCCTCAGACGAGGGCCATGTGTAACAAAAAGAACAGTAAGCATAGTCATAGTTTAAGAGCCTTTTACGTAGTAATTCTTCCTGGCCGTAACCATACAAATCTGATCATTTAGACATGACAAATTTCTATGTACAAAAAAACATGTAACTTTCAACCCTTCTCTGCTTTTTAATTTTTTTTACAAACAAAGTATGAAACTCATTGTTTCAACAGATCCATATCTTTCAAACACTGAATGAATCATTTCGACATTCATTTTTCTTTTGTGCAATTTTTTTAAAACATTACCTGTACTCCTCAAAGTGAGTGCTTCAAAATTTTGTTTTCTTCAGCTTCTCAAATTAGGTGTACATTAAAAAAAAAAATTCCCACAAGGTATAGTGCTACAAGAAAAGATCCTATCAGTAAGGTAACATATTTGAAGCGAGGTCATCTATGTAAAAGAAATCTCAGCTCCGGAGTAGAGGTGTGCAAGTTGTTTGGAGTTTCCCTATGCCAGAAATACAACACTGTCCGTGGAAAAGAGAGGAAACCAACCTAACACAATAGCAGATGCATGTGCTTTATAAAAAAGTATATTCTCCGTGTATTTATTACTTGATGATGTGTTCTTAAATTCTCTATTTCAGAAATTCTGGGTTAAAAACAAATGTGGAAGCAAAGGCCTCCACTCCACTTACAAAAAAAAAAAAATGTAATTCTCTTTCCTTTCATATCACCACCGAAGAAACTGAATAGGGCCACGGAATCTGCCAGCCCTGTTTTCACCTGGTGCAAATTGAAGTGCAAAGGGTTTCAGAAGACAACAGACCAGTCTAGTCTGTTGAGCTGCTTGTGGCTCCTGAAACAGTAGCCATGACAACCAACACAGCTCAAGAAGCCTGGCCTTCGGTCCAAGAGCTCTGCTTCCTCACCCATATCTGAAATAGCATGACATTAGTGTCTTCAGAAGCATTGGAGATTTTTCTATGAAAGAAATAGGTTTCCTTAGTAGTCACAGATGTTAAAGGGTATTGTCAATCATCTTAAAAAACAAAATCCAGAGCTACAACAACAAAAATAAATTTTGGCAACATATTTCAATAAAGATCAAACTATGTGCAAAGAGTGGATTTTATGATTACTAGGAGCTACTGTTCATCTTGAACATGCAGCATTATATTGCAATCTATGCAGTATCTAAGGAGTAATCCACAAGATGCAGGAAATCCAAACATTCCTTGAAATTGTACAACCCTACTCCAGAGCAGTCAAAGTGCTGCTTCTGGACACATCAGTGTACCACACACACACCAGCCCCGTCCCTGAGTAAGAGGTGTGAAAGGTTCCGCAGAGTCCCTTTAGGGGAGAAGGAGGGATGCTGCCACTTCCTGGTGGGGGGGTGGGAAACCCAACACACTCACCTAACAGAAAACATAGAGGCTCACAATTTTCTGAGTTAGAAATGGGATCAACAACAACAAAAATCAAATCATCCCAAACTAAACTGGGTGAGTTAAGGAAAACGAAAAATTGACCGACATAGAAAATTATCCTGAAAGTCCAAATGAAAATGCAATTTGGATTTCCACTTTAAAAGATCTGAGGTAAGTGGCATCCATCTCTGTATCCCTCCCTCCCCCCTCTGCCCCAATGTGGCCCAGACAAACTGAAATAATTCTTAAGTTAAACATTCTAAGGAACAGTCATTTTATATATTTAGAAATCCCTAGAAAGAGAGGTTCGTGTTTGTTGGTTTCTTATTAATATTTTTTCTTTTCGCCCTGACTAATTTCTTGGTGATTGTGTTCCACTGTAAACGCAAAAGGCCTGCTGTTATTAGTTTAAAAATGGAAAACGGGAAAGAACAAAAGACGGCTGTCGGTAAATATTGCAAAGTGGACATAGTACAGAGGCACATGGCTGATCCTTGTAAGCTGAACGGCACCGAAGAATTTCTACCCCTGTCATCGTTAATGTTTGCTACACAGAAGCGGTGACAGGCTGCTCTGGGAGCCTCGGGGCCCGCCAGCGTCTGCAAACAGGAGGCTCCTGCCCTCTGTGCATTCTTCCTATTTGAAGAGAAAGCTACCACAGGGAGTGGTGACCGTGGTTGGCAGGTGGTCCCCTCCACCGCCACTGGCCAGCACACTCAGAACGCACACACACACAACAGGCCATACTTCCTGTCCAGGCTCAGAGGCAGGGCTCCAAGTCTCAAGGACATAGACTCCGAGGAGGGGGCCTACCCGCTCGCAGAAAAGACCGTGGAAAATGGGTCGACTCCAGGCTACCTGGCTCCAGAGTGCGTCTTAGAAATGAATCTGCCTCCTTCCTCTCCACACTCCACATTCACTATTCCGTGTGGTGACGGGGGACACTGCGGCTCCTCCCCTAGGTCTCCTTGGCTGGCTTTTTCTGCAACGCGGCGGACGCACGGGGCTCCTGAAGGCTGCCCGCCCCAGCACTCAGCATCTGCAGCAAGGGAAAGGTGGGAGGCTCTCTCCTTCCCTCCAGCCCTGCTCTGGCCAGAATGGGGAAGATCAACCAAACAAGGAAAAAGCGGAAAGGAATGAGCTTTAACTATAGAGCACACTGGTCAGACTCTATTGGCACAGAAAGTATTGCACATGCTAAAAAAGCAAGAGAATGAAATGGGACAAGTGCTTAGAACCAATTATTTTTATAATTCCTATACCTGAAATAGAACCACAAAAATGATGATGATGTTCCTATTGCTCCAAACCACGTGTGTTTTCGCATCTTAGTGTTGGTTTAGTGGATCCAGTCAGTTCAGTACTCGAAGTAAGCCAAAAGGTGGTGTGTGTTTTTCTGAGTCCACATGAGTTGTCAATAGTGATACTAACGAGAACAAAGTCTGTGTGGCAGCCTGTATTCCTCTTACCATCAAAGGTTAAAAAACAAAAAGAAAAACAAAACCTAATAATTGCAAGTGCCCTGAGCAGAATATATGGAAGATTAAGCAAGTTCTCTGAACAGAAATGTTTAAAAAATACAGCACTAAACAAGCAGTCTGACCGCAAGAATGAGCCCACCTACCTCTCTGCAAGCATGCTGAGAGGGTAATGAAGTTCCCGGAAAAATCAAGGAACTATTCTAGCTATTCTAAACCTATTCAGATGTTTTTGGTACACCCCAGAAAATGGTTTATAAAAATCATTAGTCCTGCTGAGCGCTGAATGTAAATGAATACTAGATAGTCAAAATGTGGGCTAATGTCAGATTTTTTTTTTAATTTGTGAAATGAAGGAAGTACTATTTTCAAGGGGGTAAAAGAAAAATCAGGTGTGGATGTGTTCAAGTTAGCTGCAGCCATCCAAGTAAGAATATTGAAAAATTTCTCCCTACTTTATAAAACTTTTTTTTAAAGCACTTTAAAGACGCACTGAAAACCCACAAATGATATTTCAGATCTCTGGGAATGAAAGGTTTAAACTATGAAATACCCTTTCTGGGTTTGTACCAAACATTAAATCTTGATTTGATTTTTGAATAGAAAAAAAAAAAGTCATTCTGAAAATAACATTAATAACAGTAATAAAGTAATTGTTTTAAAAAAAATCTTGCTCACATATATAAATGTTTTTATGGAAAACTCAATGAATCTGAAGAAAATTCTCAGTTTCTAAGAGCCCACTAAGACCTGGCTTTTTGTGACAGATGTGGTAAAAAGACCAAAATGAATTTTCAAAGGAACATAACCTTATAAAATGGCCTAGAGTTTAGGCAGGTTAGAAAGAAATTTTGCTACATTTATTTATGCTCGTTCAGTCCCCCAAACCTTTCCCACAATGTTATTGGATAAAAACTGCAGGAATATCACACAAATTACAAACTCAAGATGTGCAAATCGCAAGGTTCTTTAAAAGTTCATCTTAAAAAGAAAAACACTGGACAAAAATGAGTATTCTCTTCTCCATCCCTTTCCTCGGTTTCTCTGCCCACTCTGCATATGCCTGTAACTCCTTCTCAGACATCAAAGTGAAAAGTGCCTCCCGTCAGGTAGTACTTGGTGGTCATTTATTGTCACATACTAGTTCATAATTCACATTCATCCCTTTAAACCACATTGAAACTTTCAATATCTTGCTCTTCAGCAATTCTGCAGAGCTGAAATGTAGTTACAGTGTTGAAAAAAAAGAAAGCAACTTAGTTTTTTTTTTTTTTCTCTTCCCAAAGAGTTTAAAATGAGATACAGTACTTGTTGAATGAGAGACCAAGATGCTTGGTAATAAAGTGTGAACAGTATTTTTAAATGCTTAAAGATAGTTACATATGCTTATCTTCAAAATCTAATTCCTCATGTCACACTGGAATCTGAAAAAAAAAAGTGGCACCCGAGTTGTCCATAGTCATGAACTACAAACAGTACTAGAGTTAAAAGACAAAAAGATTTTGCAAACTCATCGTGAAGAGCTTCCGTTGCTCTCACGGAAGGGCAGTTTGCATCTACCTCTTGGGAGTGAAGTCAATGCAGTAACCTGATTGGTTTTCCTAACACTGCACAGAAACCAGCGTGGGTGTTCACTCTCTTCCCACCCCACCCCCAAACCCCCTTACCCCACGTGGAGCCATGACAGCAGGGGCTTCCCTGTCCACCACGACACCCTGGTGACATCACTGCACTAGTAAAGCAGAAATGAAATCCCGCGTGTGGCAGTTGCTCTTTAAAAAAAAAAAAATAGATATCAGTGCAGTCAGGCCCCATAGGGGGAAATATATATCTAAACAATTAAAAGTTGCTTTTACTGTAAAATATGTTGGAGAGAAAAATGTTCTTTTAAATGGTTAGCTTTCCAAATCTGCCGTCTGACGCATCTCTGCGATGCCCTGAAGCTGGGTTCCTGATGTTGATTTTGTACGTGGGAACCCCAGGAGGACCCTGCTCTGAATCCCCAGTCCCATGCTGACAGCAAGAGAGTGAGGCAGAGGGAGGCAGAGAAAAAGAGACCCCCACTCGCCGCCACAGCGCCTGTGCACCCCCACATGGATGCACCCCTGCAACTTTGCAGGACCCTTCCCACAGAACTTTCCCCTGACACTAGCGGGAGTCAGCGCCCCTGGCTGCTTCCGTGCTGCTAGAGAAGGCAGGCGCCCTGAAGCCTCATTCCTTTCTTCCTGGGGGATGCCTGGAGCCCCCTTCCTCCTGCCTGCTCACTGACAGACACTCGTGGAAAAAGCATATGCACCAGTCTCCTGCGACACACCTGCTGTAACTCTAATGACAAGGTTAGAACAGAAACCTAAAATAAGAGGATAACATGTAAATACTGTGTTATTTAGCCTACAGTACAGTAATCTGGATACAAATGATAAAGGAGAGCCACGTTTCCTTTCCCCACGCTGCCTCTACTTGCCTACATTAGACCGGCCTTCAATGCAAATCTTAACCTCCTGAGGAATTAGAGAAGGCTTAGGAAGAGTCAAAGGTGGTTCGTCTTCTGACTTCTCCAGTTTGCGGCTCTCCGGCGCCGACCACCTCCTCTTCCTCGTGGCCGGAGGCTTGCTGGGTTCTATTTTGGTGAGGAAGGGCGCTGCGGGCAATCCCACTTTCTCTGGAAACTTTAGTTCACCATTCTCTGACAGCATCTGGGCACTCCCCTGGTTGATTCCGTTTTCCTGCTCGGCATACCTGTGTCTGCTGCCCGCCAGGCCGTCGGCCTTTGAGTGCTTCAGCAGGACGCTGGCGGGATCCACGGGCTGGCCCTTTTTAACAGAACCATTCTTCAGGTTCTTGAGGGTAAGCGAGATGCAGACATCCCCAACTGAGAGTTTGGAACACGGCAAATCAAAGAGCTGGCTGGTTCTCTCCGGACAGCAGGAAGACCAGCCCTGTCCAAACACAAAAAAAGGATACTCCACCAAAACTTCAACGCTGACCTGCGGAAACAGGGAGACAGAGAGGAAAAAGGAAGGGAACAAATGAAAATGTTTTGTTCTTGTTTGATTTGATGCAAGCACACGTATGAACTCACACAGACACACATACAGACAGATGCACATACACACATACACATACAGACAGGCACACAGGCACACACAGACATACACACACAGACACACAGGCACACACGGACACAGACACACACAGACACACATAGACTGAATAGGGGGAAAATGATTCAGTTTGCAAATCTCCCTCTACCCCAGCAACACACTATAAATGAGGCTCTTCACTTTTGGTTGTATCTGTACTTACCATAGGCAGAAGCCAGTGAAAAGGCCATCAGTATTTAAAATATTCCACCAAGTGTTAGCTCTATAGCTGGTCTCTGTTAGAACCAGTCACTTGAACCCCAGCAATGACAGAGCACCATTTAGCTTTTAGCACCGAGCTAGGCTCTGCGGGCAACTCAGAAGCCCAGCATGGTTTTAGATTTTATGAGCTCAACGGACAACTATTATCATACGGGACAGGAATAAACACTGATCAGAGTGAGACTGTAGGTGAATTCCAGGAAGCAGGCATGATGTGTTTACCACTGAGTCCCCAGCCCCTAAAAGGATGCTTGGTGGCTGGCTGCAGCGGCTCACGTCTGTAATACCAGCACTTTGGGAGGCCGAGGTGGGTCGATCACCTGAAGTCAAGAGTTCAAGACCAGCCTGGCCAACATGCTGAAACCGTCTCCACTAAAAATAAAAAAAAACATTAGCTGGGCGTGGTGGTGGGCACCTGTAATTCCAGACACTCGGGAGGCTGAGACACAAGAATCACTTGAACCCAGGTGGCAGAGGTTGCAGTGAGCCAAGATTGTGCCACTGCACTCCAGCCTGGGTGACAGAGCAAGACTCCATCTCAAAAAGAAAACAATAACAGAAGGATGCTTGGCATATGGTTGGAGCTTAATAAATATTTACTGGATCGGCCAGGCGTGGTGGCTCAGGTCTGTAATTCCAGCACTTGGGAGGCTGAGGTGGGTGGATCACAAGGCTGGGAGTTCAAGACCAGCCTGGCCAATATGGTGAAACCCTGTCTCTACTAAAAATACAAAAATTACCCTGGCACAATGGCAGGCGTCTGTAATTCCAGTTACTCTGGAGGCTGAGGCAGGAGAAACACTTGAACCCTGGCAGCAGAAGTTGCAGTGAGCCGAGTTCACACCACTGCACTCCAGCCTGGGTGACAGAGTGAGATTCCATCGCAAAAAAAAAAAAGAAGGCAATTTTCAGTGTCCCTTCTAGATGTAGTAGACTAGGTAATTTGGACCAACCCTCCTTCTGAGGATAACTAAAAACTAAACAAAAATATAAGCAAACAAATTTTAAAACTCTGGACAAAATGTTTAAATTTTTTTTTCTTATAGTACTGGACAGCAAATAAGATAGTAAAAAGGCCAGGCATGGTGGCTTATGCCTATAATCCTAGCACTTTGGGAGGCCATGGTGGGTGGATCACTTGATGTCAGGAGTTTGAGACCAGCCTGGCTAACATGGCGAAACCCCGCTGCTACTAAAAATACAAAATTAAGCCAGGTGTGGTGGCATGCGCCTGTAATCCCAGCTACTCAGGAGGCTGAGGCAGGAGAATTGCTTGAACCTGGGGGACGGAGGTTGCAGTGAGCAGAAATTGCACTACTTTACTCTGAGACCAGCCTGGCCAGCATGGTGAAACCCTGTCTCTACTAAAAATACAAAAATTAGCCAGTTGTGGTGGTAAGCACCTGTAATCCCGACTACTTGGGAGGCTGAGGCAGGAGAATTGCTTGAACCTGTGAGGCAGACGCTGTAGTGAGCTAAGATCACGCCATCGCACTCCAGCCTGGGCGACAAGAGAGAAACTCCATTTCACACACACACACACACACACACACACACACACACACACACACACAAGCCTCTAGAACAAAATACATATTACCTCCAAATAAGCAACAACTGAACTCACACTTTACACACTTTACATCTCAACAAAAATGGAATCCAGTAGACAATGGAATATATTCAAAGTGCTGAAGAATCGCCAATCAAGAATTCTATATAGAGCAAAAAGATCCTTCCATAGAGACATGTTCAGACAAACAGTAACTAAAAGAATTCAGCACCAATAGATCTGCATTACAGAAAATACTAAAAGGTATTCTTTAGGTAGAAGGAAAAAAAATGAATCTAGATCAAAGTTTGCAGATAGAATTCCTCAGGGAGGAAGGAAGATGAATAAAAATGGCAGATATGTGGTAAATCTAAATGAATATTGGCTATATGCACTAATATTTAAAATGTTCTGTTGGATTTTTTTTTTTTTTTGAGACACAGTCTCACTCCGTTGCCCAGGCTAGAGTGCAGTGGTGTGATCTTGGCTCACTGCAACCTCTACCTCCAGGGTTCAAGTAATTCTCTTGCCTCAGCCTCCTGAGTAGCTGGGATTACAGGCACGTGACACCATGCCCAGCTAATTTTTGTATTTTCAGTAGAGACAGGGTTTCACCATGTTGGCCAGGCTGGTCTCGAACTTCTGACCTTGTGATTTGCCTGCCTTGGACTCTCAAAGTGCTGGGGTTACAGGCGTCAGCCACTGCACCTGGCCTCTGTTGGATTTTATACACATGCAGACACACAAAAACATACATACATAATTAAAGTACCAAAAAAAAAAAAAGCCCTCTAAAAGTAGTAAATTTCCATGGATTGTGGCTTTTCTACTTTATCTTCTTCATCTCCTTTGTGAACTCTGATTGATATAGTTCTGATAGCTTCTAGAATGACAGACTTTACTGGATCCATACAAAGCATGTTTTTAGAAGAGACAACTTGAGTACATTCGTATGGCAGCCTGTAAGCATGAACCCATGCACGTGTGTATTACTATTGTTCTGGGCTATATTTATAATGTGAAGCAAGCTAAATTTTTTCTTTTTTTTTTTTTTTTTGAGATGGAGTCTCCCTCTGTAGCCCAGGCTGGAGTGCGGTGGCACGATCTTGGCTCACTGCAACCTCCGCCTCCAGGGTCCTGGGTCAAGTAATTCTCCTACCTCAGCCTCCCAAGTAGCTGGGATTACAGGCACAAGTCACCATGCCCAGCTAATTTTTGTATTTTTTAGTAGAGACGGAGTTTCACCATGTTGCCCAGTCTGGTCTTAAACTTCTGCCTCGTGATCCACCTGCCTTGGCCTCCCAGAGTGCTGAGATTATAGGCGTGAGCCACTGCACCCGGCCAACAAGCTAAAATTTTTTGAGTGCCTACTCTGTCAAGCTCTCAGATACAAACTTTACAAAAAATATTTTGTTTAAAGTTGACAATATACTAGTGAGACAAGTATTGCTATTCCAATTTTATAAATTTTATAAATAGTCACAGAGAGATAAAGTCACTTGCCCAATATCATAGCTATTAGCTGTTAGGTTTGGGATTTCATCCGTCTTTGATCCCCAAACCCATTTTCTTTTTTCTGTGCTTCCTGACCTCTAGCCTTGTGAGCAAAGATATTACAGTGCCACCAAAAAGAGATGAACTGGGCCAGGGACGGTGGCTCATGCCTGTAATCCCAGCACTTTCGGAGGCTGAGGTGGGCAAATCACCTGAGGTCAGGAGTTTGAGACCAGCCTGACGAACATGGAGAAACCCTGTCTCTACTAAATATGCAAAAAACTAGTTGAGCGTGGTGGTGCATGCCTTAATCCCAGTTACTTGGGAGGCAGAGGCTGGCGATCGCTTGAACCCAGGAGGTGGCGGTTGCGGTGAGCCAAGATCACGCCATTGTACTCCAGCCTGGGCAACAAGAGCAAAACTCCATCTCAAAAGAAAGAAAAGAGAGAGAGAGAGATGAACTTAGCATTCCCACTACCCACCAACAGTGCGAATATTGCCTGAAATAAGTAAGATCCAATGGCATGAGCTCATGGATTTGTTTCGTGGAACAGAAAATTGTGATGTCATGTTTGCCTTACAGCCACTCATACAATTCTGGTTACGTTGTACAAGTGTGTGACACTGTTCAATTTCAGAACTACATTTATATCACACACAAACATATATGTGTATATATACCTAGACAAATATACTTACAAGTTACAGTATCAGATGGGGATGCCCAATGTATTCTAAGTAAGAGGACCAATCTGGAACTGGCTCCATAGATCCTCTCCCAAACCTCTTAGAGCCATTAACAGCATAAACTGAACAGAAGGAAACAAATCCCGCATCAAGTGGAGACTGTCTTGCTGCATTTCCAAATCACAAAAATAAAGCTCTCAGGTGTTAATACCTATCTCGTAAGACTCTCTTCCAGAGTTGGCGATTTGATTATTCTTGCCCAACACCAGGCAGAGGTAATGTGACATTCAGAAGACCAGAAGCCTTATTTCCAAACATGTCAGCCTCTTTTCTGGTTCTGTGTGTTCCACATTATATACACTTTGCAGGGCAGGCAATATTTAATTTTCTGAAAATAACATCTACTGTATGCTCACAGATAACTCTGTCTGAGGATTTCCATGTTACCAAGTATCTGTAGCCGCATGAAGAAATGTCTACAAGCCTTTTATAACAGTAATATAATTGATTCCCGCAAAAGCCAGGATACAGATGGACACATTTGCCACTAAAGACTTCATAAGGTTGTTGGATATTTTGAAGGCCTTTCCTAATCTCAAAACTCCAAAGACACCACTCTTGTAATCCCAGCACGTTGGGAGGCTGAGGTACAACCATGACATAGCAAAAGAATGCACATAGCTAACTCAGTTTTTGTTCCAAGGGTTTTACCCTTCCCTGCATGTAGGCTAGGATAATTTTAGAGCACCGAGATAATATACACAAACAAGAATCATGCACTTTTAAAAACTAACTCTGGGATTAAAGGGGAAGCATATGTTGTTAAAGACTGATAGAAGCACTGCGCTGTGATCTGAACAAGGACAAAGAAGTTCCCAACCTCCTCAAACGTGCACTGGTGCCCCAATGTCTGTGGTCCTCGGCCTCCTCGATACCAACCCCCCCGCCTCCCCCAGAGTCCCCTCCCATAAAAACCCTCCGACCAGCCTAATATATTGGAGATGGTACTTTATTTTTTTAAATTATTTTTGAGATGGAGTCTTGCTCTATTGCCCAGGCTGGAGTGTAGTGGTATAATCTTGGCTCACTGCAACCTCTGCCTCCCAGGTTCAAGCGAGTCTCCTGCATCAGCCTCCCAAGTAGCTGGAACTACAGGCATCTGCCACCACACCTGGTTAATTTTTGTATTTCTTGGTAGAGACGGGGTTTCGTCATGTTGGCCAGGCTGGTCTCAAACTCCTGACCTCAGGTGATCCACCCGCCTCGGCCTCCCAAAGTGCTGGGATTACAGGTGTGAGCTACTGTGCCCAGCCTGGAGATGGTACTTTAGAATGCTAAGTCATCATCTTCTCAATTTTGCTGGCTTTCCCAGTAAACCTGCTTTTCCTCTCACCAACCTCATCTCTTGTATTTGGCTTTTCAGTGGTGAGCAGCCACACCTAAGTCTGGTTACAGAGGTGGGAGGGTCACTCGAGCTCCCGTGCCACTCCAGTCTGTGTGCCACAGCAAGGCTCTGTCTCTAAAAACCAAACCAAACTCCAAGCCTCCAAAGACAGGCCTTAGAATTAAATGTTGCGGTGTGAATCATAGAATAGCCGACCGAAAAATTCATGAGAAAAAAGTGATGGAGAGAGAGAATCCTTGAGATGTGCACTAAAATAAGATGATGTTAATGGTTGGTTTTTTTTTTTTTTTTGGGACAGTCTCGCTCTGTTGCCCAGGTTGGAGTGGAGTGGCACCATCTCGGCTCAATGCAATCTCTGCCTCCTTAATTCAAGCGATTCTCCTGCCTCAGCCTCCTGAGTACCTAGGATTACAGCCATGCACCACCACGCCTGGCTAAGTTTTAATATTTTTAGTAGAGACGGGGTTTCACCATGTTGATCAGGCTGGTCTCGAACTCCTGACCTCAGGTGATCCACCAGTCTCAGCCTCCCAAAATGCTAGGCTTACAGACATGAGCCACCACATCTGCCCGTCCTGTTAATGGAATTTATGTTAACCTAGATAGGCTTGGGAGATTCTTTTTATCACTTCAAAGGCTTCTCTTTGTTTCTTTTTGCCTAAATTCTGGCTTTGCTTTCTACCAAAGGAGCTGTATCATCCTGTGAAAAGAAGCCATGACCAGATATCAGCCAGGTCCATGAAAGCTGAGGTAGGAACGGAAGATTATTCAGACAATCTGATCATTGTAGGCACAGATCGGATAGCCTGTTAGGCCAATGCTAGTTTTGTTCTCACTAATTAGTTAATTTGAGCTATCTAGACAATGCGCCTTTCCCCCCTTGGGGTCTGAATGCATGTGAAGTAAAATAAGTTTTTTCCCTTTTTTCGGTGAAAGTTAAAATCTTGTTATACACATCTCAAATAAGTACACAAGTATTCATAGCAAATCTATTTTTTTAATTAGGTTTGTCATAAGGATATAAACTTTTTGATCATTAACAGCTAATGAAGAAATCTCACTGAGGGGTTTTTCAGTGAGAATATATATAATCAAATCTGTTGCTTGAAATTCCTTTGGAGAAGAGCCTTCTCCATCTCAAAACACGCTGTCAATGCCAGCGAGGACTGTTTTGGACATGAAACAGAGACGGTGTGATTTTGTAAGATGATGTCATCTTCATCTGGAACAATTAGTCTGTGAATTCCTTGAATTTGAGACCCATGTGGGTGTTTCCTATGATGCTGAGGAGCTTCAAAATATTGTTATTGTTTTTTGAGATGGAGTCTTGCTCTGTTGCCCAGGATGGAGTGCAGTGGTGCCATCTCGGCTCACTGCAACCTCCGCCTCCTGGGTTCAAGCCATTCTCCTGCCTCAGCTTCCCAAGTAGCTGGGACTACAGGCATGAGCCACCACACCTGGCTAATTTTTGTATTTTTAGTAGAGACGGGGTTTCACTGTGTTGACCAGGCTGGTCTTGAACTCCTGACCTCCACTGATCCAGCTGCCTCGGCCTCCCAAAGTGCTGGAATTACAGGCGTGAGCCACCTCGCCTGGCCTCAAAATATTATTGAGTGTTCCTAATGACACATTTTAGGCTTTGCAGTTTTAATAAAAGTTGAATAAGTACACACTGAGCACCTCCTAAATGTAGGAACCTTAGAAGAATACCTATTGGTTAAGACCTAGTTTCTGGCCTCCCTTGAGGAGACAGAACACACATGCAAAACAAAACACTTCACAAGGGTACATTTGGACACCGGTGACCACGCTATCCGATGACGTCCACGCAGATGTCGAACGGACAACTTAAACTTAACGCAACCTAAAAGACATCAGACCTCCCAATGTGCCCCTGCCCAGAGGCCGTCCCATGTTCTTCCCCATCTCCATAAATGGCATCCCATTCTTCCGGCTGTTCAATCAAGGACCGGGGAATTGCGCTTTCTGCCGCTCTTTCTCTCACATCACATACATCCCAACTATAAGCAAACTGTATGGGTTCCTTTTCCAAATATACCTAGAATGAGACTATTTTTCGCTACCTCCACCACCTCTGTCCTGGCCAAGCTGCGTCTTATTTGCTCAGTTTCCACAAACAAGCCTGATGTGGTCTGCGTGAGCCCCTTCCTCCCTACACTGTAGCAGCAGGGCCCTCCTTGCTGGTCCTTCATCCCCACTTCCGCCTTCCATCTGGGCACCTGCTACTCTCTCCATTCATTTGGAATCTTTTTTGTCCCACATACTGTGGCCACCCACTCTCCTTTTCAGAGAGAACTCCCCTGACAGCTCTATTTAAAATAACAACCCTCTAGTTTCCTAGTTTCCATAGCTTCTTTTTTCTAAATTTTGAGATAGGGCCTGGTTCTGTTGCCCAGGCTGGAGTGCAGTAGCACTATCATGGCTCACTGCAGCCTTGACCTCCTGGGCTCAAGAGATCCTCCTGCCTCAGCCTCCTAAGTAGCTGGGACCGTGTGAATGCGCCACCATGCCCAGCTAATTTTTTGTGGATGAGGATAATGATGATGATTATGTAGAGATGGAGCCCTGCTATGTTGGCCAGGCTGGTCTCGAACTCCTGGCCTGAAATATCCTCTCGCCTTGGCCTCTCAAAGTGCTGAGATTGCAAGTATGAGCCACCCAGCCTGGCCCTTTATCCTCTTTATACCAGAGGTGCCCAACCCCCAGGCAACGGACTGGTGGAAGTCCATGGCCTGCTAGGAACTGGACTACACAGTAGGAGGTGAGCGACCACTCCCAACTGAGCTCCTCCTCCTGTCTGATCAGCAACAGCATTAGGTTCTTATAGGAGCATGAACCCTACTGTAAACTGCACATGCAAGGAATCTAGGTGGTGCACTCCTTATGAGAATCTAACTAATGCCTGATGATCTGAGGTGGAACACTTTCATTCCCAAACCATCCCCCTCCCTCTTCCCATCCTGTGGAAAAAAATTGTCTTCCACAAAACCATTCCCTGGTACCAAAAGGGACTGGTTATCTTTTTATGCATTCTTTTTTATTTACTTGTATATTTGTCTGTTTCACCTCTTTCCCCAAACTCTATGTTCTATCCCCAGAGTCTAAAATACTTCCTGGCAAGTAATAGGCGCTCAGTTAAAATCTGAAAGAATACATAGTTCTGTTTGCCTTCTGTATGGAAAAACATTGCAATGGCACAACAGGACAACAGGTGGCAAAAGAAGGCCTGCCTTTTTTTTTTTTTTTAAAACCAGCCAGGACTAAAGTGGGCTATGGCCTCTCTCAGGGAGAGGAGCAGTGCTTTCTCCAGGGTGTGGCGTAATTACCCCTTACAGGCAGCTTTCTCGGGGGAGCCATAGCCACCTCACCTTGTCAGATGCTGAGGTCGTCATGATTTTATTGACTCATACTTCAGTTATTTTCTCTCCACTCTTGTTCCTACAGCTGTGCTAGTAATCATTAAGTCATTTTATGATCTTGCTGGGGTTCCACACATTTTCCAGAATGGTCCTTGATGAAATCCCAATGAAAATAAAGTCATAGGAGCAGTACCACAGATAACCAAAGCACATTACATAATGCCAGACAGCTCAATATAGCCCATTTTTTCATCCAATAAATATATCCTGTTTCAAATACCCTAAGCAGTCTGCAGGACGAAATGTGAATGTGGATGGCCTTTATACCTTTTTCTTTTCTTTTCTTTTCTTTTTGAGACAGAGTCTTGCTCTGTTGCCCAGACTGGAATACAGTGGTATGATCTCGGCTGGCTGCAACCTCTGCCTCCTGGCTTCAAACAATTCTCCTGCCTCAGCCTCCCAAGTAGCTAGGATTACAGGTGCCTGCCACCACGCCTGGCTAATTTTTTGTATTTAGTAGAGATAGGGTTTCACCATGTTGATCAGGGTAGTCTTGAACTCTTGACCTCAGGTGATCCACTTACCTCGGCCTTCCAAACTGCTAGAATTACAGGTGTGAGCCACTGCACCCAGGGATGGCCTTTATACTTCTGTCAGCTTGAGGACCATCTGTCTTTCATCTCTGGATGCCCTGCCGTCAGCACCTCTTGCGTTTGGGGGTGGATCGCTTCCCACCCTCCTCCACTCTTTCCCTCCCCCCTCCCGTGGCTGCCATCACGCCCATTTGCTTACCACTGCAGTTGTAAGAGCTCTGCCTACCCCTTCTTCCCTCCAGCCTCCTAAACAGACTCCTCTAAAACCATCACCTCCAACCCCCATTTTGGTCAGAGAAACCCAGGCAGGGAGACAACACAGATTCACTATTTATTCAATGTTACCTTCCTCATCTGGCTAATGACTGGCTTTTAAGAAAATTTTAGCTCCTCTATAGGAAAATTCAATAAAATTCCTTTCACCACTTAGTCAATAAGTACTGTATCTAAACACTGTGCACATACACGCATATTTATGCTGTTTGATTGTATATTTCAATCTTAGATTGGTGCTATGTCTATATACACACATATGTACATATCACCAAAAACAAGATAGAAAACAAAACGTCTGCTGTTTAAATATGTCTCCCTTTTCCTTCACAAGAGTCCCTGTTTTCACAAATTGCAAAGGGCATCTGTTTTAAAAACATTCTTTCGTGACACTATCCCAGACACACACATTTCGCCTGTTGCTGGGAGCAATGAAATGTCTCAGAAGCTAGGTTTCAGTGAGTATGTTTTGTTTTTCGTGATATTAATGAAATTGGGCATTCTTGACTTTGTCTGCAAGTGAAATTCTTGGTCTTGTTTCACCTGCAGAGAAAGGCAGGTCTGCTTCCCTGGATGGTGAGTCTGCATGGCGACACTCGCAGCATGAAAAAAATCAGAAAACCCCATCTCAAGGATGAAGGGGGCAAGTGACAGACCCATTTACTGCAATGTTTAAAAATCATTAATAAAAACAGTCGAAACTCTTTGGCTGAGTGTAAGAATATCTGTGAGTGTTCTATTTAAAACACTGAATCATGTTCACGCAAAGCCTGACTCAGTCCTTGGTGGAAGCGTTTCAGGGTGTTCAGTAAACCCACACCCTAGCACCGGAATGCCTCCTAACACAAATCCCAAATTAAAAGCTGGGTTCTTCTCACACGTGGTAGCATGGCTCACAGAGCTCCTGTGTGGGAAGGCCCTGTGGGGAGGCTCAGGGCTGGCCAGGAAGGATAGTGCCCAGCAAGTGATCACAGCAGCTGTGACACGGTAGCTGTTATACACACAAGTTCTAGCCCAATTGCCTTCCTTTTCTGGGGTCTTAAAATGTGTGCCTTAGACAGGGCAGGGTGGCTCATGCCTGCATCCCAGCACTTTGAGGGGCTGAGTGGGGGGGGGGGGGTCACCTGAGCTCAGAAGTTCAAGGGCAGTCTGGGCAACAGAGCAAGATCCTGTCTCTACAAAAAAGTACAAAAATTAGCTGAGTGTGGTGGTGCAGCACCTGCGGTCCGAGCTACTAGGAAGGCTGAGATGGGAGGATAAGAGCTCACTGCTTGAGCTTAGGAGGTCAAGGCTGCAGTGAGCTATTATGGTGCCTCTGCACTCCAGCCTTGGCAACAGAGCAAGACCCTGTCTCAAAAAAAAAAAAAAATGTGCCTTAAAGAACAACGTCATAATATTCAGTGCTAAAAAGAAATGAGCTATCAGAGCAACAGAAAGACAGGGAAGAACCTGAAATGTGTATCGCTAAGTGAAAGACACCCGTGTGCAGAAGCGACATACTGTATGATTTCAACTGCATGGCATTCTAGAACAGGCAGAACTCTATAGAGGGAGTAAAACCATCAGTGGGTGCAGGGATTTAAGGTGGGGTGTGAGGGACACATCACTGATACATAAGGGATTTTTACGGTGATACAGCTGCTCTGTATGATACTGTCATGCTGGATACATGATGTCACTCACAGCATATACAATACAAAGAACGAACTGTCATATAAACTATGGACTTTAGTTAAAAATGAGGTATCAGGTCAGGCGCGGTGGCTCACATCTGTAATCCCAGCACTTTGGGAGGCCAAGGTGGGTGGATCACAAGGTCAGGAGATCGAGACCATCCTGTCTCTACTAAAATACAAAAAATTAGCCAAGCATGGTGACTGAGCCTATCATATCCCAGCTATTTGGGAGGCTGAGGCAGGGGAATCGCTTGAACCCAGGAGACAGAGGTTGCAGTGAGCTGAGATCACGCCACCGCACTCCAGCCTGGCGACAGAACGAGACTCCGTCTCAAAAAAAAAAAAAGCAAGTAAGGTATCAGTGCTCATCAGTTGTAGCCAATGTATCACACCAATGCAAGATTTTCAAAACAGAGAAAACTGGTATGTGTGTGGGACCCTTCTCTACTTTCTGTAAACCTAAAACTGCTTTAAACAATAGTCTTTAATTTTTTGTTTAAAATGCTATAAACAACAATGGTCTGAGAGAATCAAAATGTAGCTTTATGCACTTGTAGCACATAAAGTTTAAAGGAGAGCATTTTTCTTTTTTGTTTTTTGGAAAGGTACAAAGACCCACAAACAAAAATGTGGTTTCACAGAGTCTCTCCACTGGAGCCTTTCCAGCATCAGAACAGACAGGAGGTGTATATCACCAAGAACTGTAGCACAAGCCCAGCGCTGGGCTCTGCACACAGGGCACTCACCAACTATCTATTTTTTTTGATACATTAGGATTCACTGCCACCAGCTCGGCATGTTCCATGTTGGCAAGTGGGTCTGCCTTGGCTGGGAAGGGACTGACTCTACAGGCTCATGTGCCACTTGCATGAGGGCCTTGGCTATTTTTAGGCACCCACTAATCCATTCAATGCATAACGCTACCACTGATGACTCACAGCCCACGGCAGTCAAACTAAAAAATAGTAGAATGAAAGGAAAGCCATCGCTAGACACAGAGTAAGTACATCATGATAACAACTGCCGTACAAGCAGGCGCACAGGCACACTGACACCCACGCCGGGACAGTCAGGAGGAGGAAATGGCACTGAATATTAAGCAGACACCAAGTCAGGGAAGCAGTCACCTCGGGAGGTGCTGGGAAGCGACAGACGGCCCTAATAACACGCAGAGCCTGGCATTTAAGAAAGAAGCAAAGGAATGCGTCAGCCCAGAGCACTTTACCAATACATTTTACAACTCCACTGAGCAAATGCTGTGTACTCTTCAGAGAAGCTGAAGCTAGGGAGGGTGAGACAGAAAGATGGGATAAGACAGAACGCGGCCAGATGGAAGCCACAGGCTCCCCAGGTGGGGCCATCCTGGGCAGGGCTGTCCCAGCGGGTACGTTGCTAACAGCCTCTTGCAGAAGAGCCACCCAGGGGCCCTTGTTTCTGCATCGGTTGTCTTACTGATCTGGAGGGCTGGAGCACCCATGCATCCATCCCTCATCTCCAGCTCATGCTCGCAAATACAGATTGATATGCTCACACAGGCTGGCATGATGTCATTTAGCCTTACAAACTGGAACAGCACAAAGGGTGCTCTCCTCGGCCACTCGCGGGATTCCACCCTGAGGATTACAAGCAGGGTAAAAATTACAGGCTTATTGTGCTCACTGGAAAAGTTCAGCCTTCTTTCCTTCTTTTTTGAGATGGAGTCTCGCTCTGTCGCCCAGGCCGGAGTGCAGTGGCACGATCTCAGCTCATCGCAACCTCTGCCTCCCGGGTTCAAGCAATTCCCCTGCCTCAGCCTCCTGAGTAGCTGGGACTACAGGTGTGGGCTACCATGCCTGGCTAATTTTTTTTTTTTTTTTGTATTTTTTAGTAGAGACAAGATTTCACCGAGTTAGCCAGGATGGTCTCGATCTCCTGACCTCGTGATCCGCACACCTCAGCCTCCCTAAGTGCTGGGATTACAGGCGTGAGCCACCACGCCTGGCCGAGTTCAGCCTTCTTTCTAGGCTTTCATCAGCTGCCTCTCCTTCCGTAAACTCTTTTTACAACACAAGGCCTTTTATTTATTTTTCAGCTGTGAATAATTTTCTCAGGGCAAGAGCCATCTAAGTTGAAGCAGGGAAGGGAAAACTACCTTTCACAAGGTCCCAGAGCTACTGATCGGTGAAAGATACGTTCAGACTCAGATTTCTCCATTGCCAGGTCCTGCATTTTCCAAGCAGCTAACCTACTTCTACCCAAGGAGGAGGCGTGAAGCCCCATCCTTCTTTTGAGTGGCACTGACTCCCACATTGACGCTCTCGCCTCAGGGTCCCATCTGGGATGCGCTACAGACTTATGGCCTCAAACTTGAAGAATATTAAGTGGATTATATTTGGAAGTGGGGCTCAAGGGAAGTGATTCTGTCAGCCTTTGGGGCTCTTAACCAGAATCAAGGCGTGGCAAAGCAGCAACTCTCAGGCTGGGGAACATGCTATCACCCTCCAATGAAGAGGAAGGAGCCTTCCTTTGGTGCATGCAATAAAAATGCCCAATACCTGGCTCTCCCCTTTCCTCCCGCAGCACCTGGTCGGGGGGCCTGGGGGATGCAGAGATGCTTTGTCCGTGCAGAGAAATGTTGCACTAGGCAGGGCAATGTCACAGGGACAGTGGCAAACCTGGAAAAGCATTTTTCTCCTGCACTGCCTCATCTGGAGCGTCAGCTGGGACAACGCTGGAGGCATCTTTCCACAATCTTAATGAGAAATTTGGCTCCTTAAAAATAATCCCCAAACTACACACCCCTCAGTTTTAAACAAGACGGCCTTAGTTCCCACGAGGTCTATGTGCCGCGCAGCGTGAGGTCAGTATGTGTCCATCCTAATGTCCTTCTTGGTTTTTGGTTAACTGAGACTAATAAATTTTTACAAGGCTGTGCTGCTCTGGAAAGTATAAAAGTGAAGCATGAAAACCACGGAGGAGTCTAAAGAGATTATCTCCTATAAAGCAGCACATGTGGCCGGGAGCCGTAGCTCATGCCTGTAATCCTAGCACTTTGGGAGATCGAGGTGAGTGGATTGCTTGAGCTCAGGAGTTCCAGACCAGCCTGGGCAAGAGAGCGAAATGCTGTCTCTACAAAAAATACAGTAAATTAGCTGGCTGTAGTGGCATGCACCAGTAGTCCCAGCTACTGGGGAGGTTGAGGCGGGAGGATCCATTGAGTCCGTGAGGTTGAGGCTGCAGTGAGCCAATGATCCCACCACTGCACTTCAGCGTGGGCGGCAGGGTAAGACCCTGTCTCAAAACAAGCAAACAAACAAAACAAATCCCACAGAAAACCAAAACTCATTTGCCCGGTTTAGAGAGGAGAGAGCTGCAGCTTAGAGAGGTGAAGTAACTTGTCCTGCCAGAGACTCAAAGCCGCACACCTGTGTGTCTCAGCACCCCACCATCTGACACTGCTTTCTCTGGGAGTGTGACACTGGGGGGGTCTTATGAGGTCAGGCATCCTCAGGACTCTGTTCATGTAGGATTTATGCCTCAAGTCACCATGCCATCTGTTTTGTAGAAAACCATCTCTTCTTCCACAACTTCCCCAATCAAATTTGTGATTTTGCTTATTAAGCTCAACAATTTGCACATTTCTGAATTTCTCTGTGGGTGCACTGTCAGCGATGCCTAACCAGTTGAGAAGCCCTGGAAGGTCCTTCAGGCTCGGGGAGAAAACCCCTCCTGGAGGCATTGCGGACGCAGAGAAGGATGCAGCCTTTGGAACCTCAATTACATCCAGAGATGAGTTCTCTCTCTGCCTGCCATCTCCCCCTCTCGAGTTCCCTCTCTGAGTCTCTGCTGACTCTGAACCTGTCACTTGTGGCAAACACAGCTGGTGGAGTATTTTAGCTGTGATGATGTCAGCTGATTTCTGATAGGCTCCTCGGTAAAGTGACAAATCATTGGTTGCATCAGGGCCTTGCACTTTTGTTTCTACAGCATGAAGCCCCAGCTGCCTTTTCAGCAGGTCCCAGCATGCTTGCCTTTCCTTGCAGGAGCCGTTCCCAGCATGCAGCACAGCCACGCGGGGCCGACCCCACACACCTGCCAACACGCCCTGACCACACTTCTACTTGCTCGTTGGCACCCCAGCTTCAGCAGAGACTCAGTGATCTCACTATGGGGAAAAACATGAGAACAGTGCTCTGACTTCACAGAGAAGCCAATTTCTCTATCACGTAATCATTAATTTTGCAAAGTTTAGAGTAGGGAAAAACACACCTAGATTCTTCCTGTCCAAACAGAAGAGGGCTGTAAGGGACTGGGCGTGGTGGCTCACTTCTGTAACCCCAGCACTTTAGGAGGCTGAGGCAGGGGGGATCAGTTGACGTCAGGAGTTTGAGACCAGCCTGGCCAAGATGGTGAAATCCCGTCCCTACTAAAAATACAAAAATTAGTAGGGGGTGGTGGTGCTTTCCTGTAGTCCCAGCTATTCGAGAGGCTGAGGCAGGAGAATCACTTGAACCCAAAAGGCAGAGGTTGCAGTGAGCCAAGATCGTGCCACTGCACTCCAGCCTGGGCGACACAGTGAGACTCTGTCTCAAAAAAAAAAAAAAAAAAAAAAAAGAAGAAGAAGAAGGAGAAGAAGAAGAGGGCTTTAGGGCTCTTGGAGCCTGTACTCTGCAGAGGCTGACAGGTCTAGGAGGTGTGGCCCACAGCTAAAGTGACTGCCTTCAATCTCAAGCTGATGGAGATGCTGGCCAGCAAGCAACCATTTCTAAACAAAAGCTCTTTTCACACCTGCCTCTGTTCACAAAAATGTTTTAAGGATTCTAAGTACCATAGCAATGACTCTTCACTGATGGGTTTATTTTCCATGTTATACCTGGAGTCTGTGAAGAGTCAACTTTGCTCAAGGCAGTTCATTTTTTTTCTCCTAGTAATCACCCCTAATTCATGCAGGAAGTGAATGGCAACTACAGAGAGGTAGTGAGCTCTATTTATGTCATTTTTTTAAAAATCCTGATTTAAAAAAATTTTTTTTTGAGACGGAGTCTCGCTCTGTTGCCAGGCTGGAGTGCAGTGGCGCAATCTCGGCTCACTGCAACCTCTGCCTCCTGGGTTCAAGCAATTCTCCTGCCTTAGCCTACCGAGTAGCTGGGATTACAGGCGTGCGCCACCACACACAGCTAGTTTTTGTATTTTTAGTAGAGATGGGGTTTCACCATGTTGGCCAGGATGGTCTCAATCTGCTGACCTCCTGATTCGCCCACCTTGGCCTCTTAAAGTGCTGGGATTATAGGCGTGAGCCACCGCATCCGGCCAATTTTTTTTTTTAATCAGATTTTTGGGGAAATCCTTCTTGGGCCCTTCCAAAGACTGTAAACCTACAGTGACATCTCACAATTACAAAAGTACTCAGGGCTAACAACTCTTGGCAATGCAGCGTCCCGGCTTGGTGCAAACCCCACATCCAGTCATTCACGAGCAGTTCTGGAAAAATAATTTGGTCCTTTCCTCACTTGGCCTTTTAAACAGTGTTCAAAAAAGCCAGGTATGGGGACTTGTGTCTATAATCTCGGGGCTTTGGCAGGCCAAGGCAGAAGGATTGCTTGATCCGGGTAGTTTGAGACCAGCCTGGGCAACATAGCAAGACCCCATCTCTACTAAAATGTTTTTATCTTTTTAAATTAGCTGGGTATGGTGGTACACATGTGTGGTCCCAGCTACTAAGGAGGCTGGGGTGAGAGGATCGCTGGAGCCTAGAAGGTCAAGGCTGCAGTGAGCTATGATTGAGCCACTGCATTTCAGCCTAGGTGACAGAAAAACACTGTCTCAAAAATAAAAACAAAAAAAAATGCCCAAAGCAATTCAAACCACTAACTAGTTTATCTTTTTTGCTTGTTTTATTTTATCTGAACGTCCCAAATAGCAGCTATTTCATGACTACTTTCAACTCGGGTTGGAAGGAGGCTCTCTGTCCCACTTAAGTGTTTTCAAATCCTAGATGGAAACACTGGTAGAGAGCGGCCTCCACCGCCAGGGGGCGCTCTCAGCTGCAGGCCAAACCTGCTGGACGCCCAGCAACTTGGACAGTGACAGAAATGGACTATGGAATAAATGCATGGAGTCCAGCTAAGAACCTGGAAAAAGGGTGAACCCTGAAAAGGGTGGATGGAAGGAGCCTGTGGAAATTAAGAGAGTTAACCACACGTCCAGTTTCTCCCATGACTCATCTTGGCTACAGCTGATTTTACCCCAAGCCCAGCAGGTGACCTGGGACAGCCTGTATTAACCATGCTATTTTCTGATGCTTTGATATTTTACGGTCTTGCGGACCCCAGAGGTATAGTCTCTCCTAGGATGAGCTAATTCCTAGAGATTCCAAAGTACTCACCAGGGAGCCCGACTTTCATATGCAAACCAACCAACCAGTCCAGCGCCCGCCCCAAGTGCCTCCTCTATTAGCCCATCACACTCAGCGCTGCCTTCTACCTGTCTTTTTTCTTTTTTACATGGAGTCTCTGTCGCCCAGGCTGGAGTGCAGTGGCCCCATCTCAGCTCACCGCAATCTCTGCCTCCTGCGTTCAAGCAATTCTCCCGCCTCAGCCTCTCAAGTAGCTGGGATTACAGGCGCATGCCACCACGCCCGGCTAATTTTTGTACTTTTAGTAGAGATGGGATTTCACCATGGTGATCAGGCTGGTCTCAAACTCCTGATCTCTGGTGATCCACCCACCTCGCCCTCCTGAAGTACTGGGATTACAGGTGTGAGCCACCGTGCCCGGCCTTTCCACCCATACTGCTCACCCCAGCATCAGCCACCAGACAACTAGGGACAACCCCTACGCCCAGAGCACACTGGAATTATCTACTCTAGCCAATCCTAACCCTGTTTACCCTGCCCCCCAACAAAACCACAATACAGGCTGTTACTTGCCATGTTTCCCCTCACTCGCTCTGCCTCCTGACCCACCTAGTGCTTCCCCAGGTGGTCTCCACTTTACAGTGTGGAGTGCCCCTTCCTCTTGGGATCAGAGAGTTTAACAAACTATCCCTTCAAAGAGAGTTGTCTCCTGATCCGTCGGCCTTATCATACCTAAATAATAAGACATTATATATATGTTAGAGACGGGGTCTTGCTATGTTGCCCAGGCTTAAGTGCAGTGATATTCACAGGTTCAGCCATAGCTCACCACAGCCTCGAACTCCTAGGCTCAAGTGATCCTCCTGCCTCAGCCTCTGGAGTAGCTGGGACCAAAGGCATACGCCACTGTACTCCGCTAATAAGACCTATTTTAAAACATGGATGCTGCCATGGGATGTGATTCCTTTGGCATCTAACGCCCTCATTCCAAATGCATCTTTTGTCTTTTCCTGGTAAGAAAAAGCGCAGAATGACCGCTAGAAAGACCTGAAGTCCAGCAGCCTTTCCTAATCAGGGTTTCTCATCCCGACCACAGAATTCAAAAAATAACCAGAGTGGTGGGTTTCTGAATTGTCTCAAGGATTCCTTAACTAGCACTTCTCTCCACGCGTGGAGGTTCATTCATTACACACAGCAGAGGCCCCAGGGAGATGGGGCTTACTTTTTCTAGAGAACACGGGGGAAAGGTTGTGTCTAGGATCTAGGTGTAACTGAGGACCCTCAGTCCTGCCTCACAGAAGCAACTTGTCTTGCCGGGAGAGGAGGACGGCGTCACGGTGTGGTGTCCCATCCCTGCGCCACCCGGGCCAACGTTACCTGGGCTCGGTGCTCCCCAACGGCGAACTGTATCACAGCCACGCCTGGACTGTGGCTGTCTTCGATCCTCTCCACCGTGCTGGAGTCGATCTTCAGGTCATTGCTTATCTCTGCACTCTGGATGAAATCTTCTGTTTTTAAGTCTTCCACCTTCTTCAGCTCCCCGTTGGCCAACTGGATGATGGAGCCTTTCATGAAGTAGGGAGGCAGCGTCGGGGGAGCCGCGGCGGGGGAGGCCACGGACTGCACCACGGGCAGGTGGATCTGGGCCTGCACCATGGCCGGGTAGGCGGCCTGGGTGACCAGGGCCTCCGGGTTGAAGTTCTCGCTCTTGGGAAGGGCGGTGGTGACAAACGTATGAGGCACTGCAGCAAACTGGGGGGACGACGTGACGATGGCCGGGGCTGCCCCCGACGCTTCCATGTCAGTGCTGCCGACCGGGATGAGCAGGGGTTGTGTGCCGGGGATCACCAGGTGCTGGGGCAGGCTGCCGGCATAGGTGATCGCTTGCTGCTGGCCGCTCAGGTAGCCGATGACAGGGGGTTGAGTCCCCGCGTAGAAGGCTGTGGCCGGCAGTCCCACCGGGAGTGGCTCTGAAGCACTGTGTGTGGTCTGAATGACCGTGTGGGGTGAGAGCGCGTAGGACCGGTGGCCCGACTTCCCTAAGTGCAGACTGCTTTTGTCGTTGAGGGTGGAGGGGGAGGCCTCGCGATGAGTGGCCTGCTGCACCTCCAGGTCGGCCGCGGGCGTGCTGCTGTTGGGCAGGACCATGACAGAGGCCCGGACCCCCGAGGGGTCGCGACTGCTGTAGTCGGAGGGGCTCGGGTGGACCACCACGTGCCTGGACTCGTATGGGTGAGGGACCGACTTGCCACCCGCCTTGCCCAGGCCCAGGTCGGCCGAGGACGGGGCCCCGTACCGCCGGCCCTTCTCCATCTCACCGTTCAGGACCTCCTTGGCCTGGATGGCCTGCTGCAGCCGGCTGCTCTCGGCTTTCTTGGTGGCCTCCCGAGGGACAAAGTGGCTGCCGGAGTCGGCGTATTGCATGACGACCTGGGAGGGGGGCCCCAGGGTGAGCGTGTGTGGGATCATCGTCTGATGGGGGTGGAGGTGGACGGGGATGGCTGGAGGAGAGGCAGTGCGGCCGGTGCTCTGCGGAGAACTGGAAATGTGGACGTACTGGTTCTGCTGGGCGGGTGGGGGGGACCCCGGGGTGATGAGCCCTGGAGCCCTGCTGAGGTGCTGCTGCGGCGGTAGCGGCTGCTGCGGCTGCTGCTCAGCCTTGTGTCCCGGCGCCTGGCTCAGACTGCCCATGTTGGCCAACAGAGTGGAATAGGCCTCCAGCTGGGAGCGCTGGGATGGAGTGGTGGCCCCTGCGGCCGAGGCCACCGCACTGGTGACGGGGTTGGCGGTCGGGGGGATCAGCTGTGACGGGATGAAGCTGGCGTAGGTCCCGCTGTACTGGGAGGACCCAATGAACTGGAAGGTGTGCGGCAGGTGAGCGTACTGCACGGGAGACACCGGGGTCCCTGGCTGTGGGGTGGCGTACGCGGCGGGCAGCGTGGTGGCCACGGGGACAGACCTGGGCGCGCTGGGTGGGGAGTAGTCCAGCCCTGTGGACAATGCTTTGTGTAAACCTATTCCCTGTTGTAAACCAAGCTCCGCTGAGGTCCCGGCCGGCCCATGCCTCCCGCCCCCGTGGCCCCGGCCACCAGGGTTGCCCGGCAGCCATGCTGTGCCCTCCACCCGGTGGTTGTCACTGGGCAGGGCAGGGGCCTTCTCCTCGCTGGACCGGCTGGTGGCGGGGATCTCACGCTTCTTGGGAGGCAGGCATTCATTGCTCCGCTCTTGGTTGGATTTCATTTTTCGCCGTCCCCCCTCCACGGTGACTGTTTCACTGTCTGGCTGACTCTGGTTTTAGTCTGATAAATGGAAAGTCACATTTGATTTCTGTAGGGGATCCAGGCTCTTCATGAGGAATCATCTCCCCGTGGGTACAATCCGCCAGCAGCAGCTCTGGATGCTGGGAAAGGGAAGAGGGCAGTGACAAGGGGAAAAGGAAAGAGAGGAGAAAGGGAAGGAGGGAAAGGACATCAGAACATCAGCACTGGGGAAAGAACATCCTTGGCAAGATTAAGACTAGGCCCTGGACTCAGTGTGATCTCCCCAAACCCGAGGGCAGCCTGAGCACTGAAGCAGGTAAAACGCTAGCCATGGCGGCTGCACGTCCCGAAGGAAGGTTATGGAGACACTGGCCAAGTGAACACTCTAACACATATACTGTTTTTTTTTCTTTTTTGAGACAAAGTTTCGCTCTTGCTGCCCAGGCTGGAGTGCAGTAGTGCGATCTCGGCTCACTGCAACCTCCGCTTCCCGGGTTCAAGCGATTCTCCTGCCTCAGCCTCCTGAGTAGCTGGGATTACAGGCATGAGCCACCATGCCCAGCTAATTTTGTACTTTTAGTAGAGACAGGGTTTCTCCATGTTGGTCAGGCTGGTCTCGAACTCCCAACCTCAGGTGAGCCGCCCACCTCGGCCTCCCAAAGTGCTGGGGGTGCAGGTGTGATCTACTGTGCCCAGCCCACATATACTTCTTAATGGAGTTAACAACTTCCCTGAAGTGTTCTCAATACCCTCTCTCGTTTCTTTTTTTTTTTTTTTTTTTTTTTTTTGGTTTTGTTCTTAGAGGGTTGATGATGCAGTTCTTAAATTTCCTTTTCAGAAATACTGGTTCCATTCCTCACCTCTCCTTTACCTGGTTTGAAAATAAAATGAAGCCCCTGGCGAGCAGGACACCAGCTGGGCCCTGCCCTCAGAGCCAGGTATTGAAAAAAGTAGGTCAGCAGAGAAAGTGCAGGGCAGTCCTTGCACTTTATTTCTCAATCCTCACCTGCCAGAGCCACTACTCTTCAAGATTCCCCTTAGCTCTGGGTCCATACTGGACCTACAATTCCCTCTCCTGTAACACACACACACACACACACACACACGTGCACACACGCACGTGTGCACACACAAGCACACACATGCACACACGCACACACACACACACGCACGCACACACACACGCCAACTCAACAGAGGCTGCCAAAAATAATCCTGTTCTCTGCAAGTTCCAAAAGAATTCTCAGTATGGCCACTCATATGATAACAGAGTAAGACAGTTAAAAACCAAATTTGATTATGGTTAAAAAACCCAAATACCATACAAAAATTGGGCTCCTGCATCGAAAATTTTCTTCTTCTTTTTTTCTTTTTGAGATGGAGTCTCACTCTGTAGCCAGGCTGGAGTGCAGTGGCACGATCTCAGCTCACTGCAACCTCTACCTCCCAGGTTCAAGTGATTCTCCTGCCTCAGCCTCCCGAGTAGCTGGAACTACAGGCGTGCGCCACCACGCTCGGCTAGTTTTTGTATTTTTAGTAGAGACAGGGCTTCACCATGTTCACCAGAATGGTCTCGGACTCCGGACCTCATGATCCGCTCGCCTCAGCCTCCCAAAGTGCTGGGATTACAGGAGTGGGCTGCTGCAACCGGCCTGAAAGTTTTCTTAATGTGTTATATGCTTGCTGTATCTGTCTCTTTCTGCCTCTCTAAGTTGTCTTTGAAGTTTCCCTTCACACCATCCCCTCCCTTTCTCCTTGGAAAGGAACAACTCGCCATTAACACTACAGACGACACCCCTTTCGGACAAATCAGATTGGTATGTTCAAACCTGAACATACAAACAGTGATCCTGGGGTCAGTTCTTATGGACAAGTATCTCAGTCTCTTACTAACCACTGGAGTCTGAGTTACCGCTGCTGTGTGGGCACATCACCGCCCAACTGACAAGAGGCCAAACCATCAGTGGAACTGGCAAGAACCAGGCTAGCAAGCAGCAGATGTGAGTGATTCCACAGGTGGCGGCTGTAGGTGGCACAGTGCCATGTGCTGTGATCCTGAGAGCCGTGGGATTGGGTTTTGGGAATTCCGTGCCCTTGGGTTTTGGTATCTCACATCCAGACCCTCTTTTCAATGATCTGATTTTCTTTCTTTCTTTATTTGGAGAGATGGGGTCTTGCTATGTTAACCAGGCTGGTCTTGCACTCTTGGCCTCAAGAAAGCCTCCTTCCTTGGCCTCCCAAAGTGCTAGGATTATAGGCATGAGCCACTGTGTCTAGCCAATGATCTGATTTTAAAACAAACACAATAAAGTAGCAGCCTTCTGCATTCAATCCTTCATGCTGAAGCAACAGCGAGATCCCTACTGAAACACAACCCTCCTTTCTCTCCTCCAGCCCCCCAAATTTGTAACTTCTTTGGAAGGGGCAATGACTTTTTTCTTTCTTTTTTTCTTTGGAGACAGGTCTTGCTCTGTCACTCAGGCTGGAGCGCCATGGCATGATCTCGGGTCACTGCAACCTGTGCCTCCTGGGCTCAAGTGATCCTACCACCTCAGCCTCCCAAGCAGCTGGACTACAGGTGCACAACACCACATCTGGCTAATTTTTGTATTTTTTGTAGAGACGGGCTGTCGCCATGTTGGCCAGGCTGGTCTTGAACCCCTAGCCTCAAGTGATCCGCCCACCTTGGCCTCCCAGTGCTGGGATTACAGGCGTTAGCCACTGGGCCCAGTTTGGGAGCAGCAATTATTTGATGGCCCTTGTTGGTTTTATTCCCATATCATCAATGAACATCACAATGAAATCACAGATGACACAATACAAAGTTCCCAATCCTTAATAATTTTGGTCAGATATCTAGGAAGGTGGAGATTTAAGAGATTGGGTGTCTCAATATCAAAGGATATTTCAGTTAGAACAGAATTTCTCATAGGACAAGAGAAGTGCTTAAAGACTGGAAGTGAAAAATAAAGTAAAAAACCCTAAAACACTCATGCTGAAGAAATGAAGTGTCGAAGGAGTAATGTCACTTATTTACTCTCTCAATCTAGGTTTTTTTTTTTTTTGAGATGGGGTCTTACTCTGACACCCAGACTCTCAGCTCACTGCAACTTCCACCTCCCAGGTTCAAACGATTCTCCTGCTTCGGCCTTCTAGTTGGGATTATGGGCACCTGCCACCACACCTGGCTAATTTTTGTATTTTTAGTAGAGATGGGGTTTCACTGTGTTGGCCAGGCTGGTCCTGAACTCCTGACCTCAGATGATCCACCAGCCTTGGCCTCCCAAAGTGCTGGGATTACAGGTGTAAGCCACTGCACCCCACCAACGTAGGGTTTTTGTAAGGCTCAAATAATTGTGTTTTGTACGGCTTTCCCTTGTAAAAAGCACAGCACATGATTTACACCTAATACTTGCCAATCAATTACGATGACAGAATAAAATTACGCTACAAAAGCATCAAAAAAGTTACCCCTTTTGGCTGCCTGGAAAGTACTAATAATAAACTTTTCTCTTTAAATTTCAACACTCACTCTTAAGAAAGGGAATGCCAAATGCTCCTACATTTCCATACTAACCAGCCAGGAAAACTCCTGTGTGAGACCCACTCAGAGACAACCGGTCCATGTGCCCCCTGCTGGTCCTCCTCTAGAACTGATCCAATAAAACCCCACAGGGTTTCATGAGGGATATTCATGCAAGAGTGATACGTCAGAATGCAAAATGAGAACATTTGCATATAGTAGGCCCAGCCAGAAAGGGAATAGGTTAATTAGCCCAAGGCACCACCAGGGAAGAAAAAGCAGCGGCATAAAAGTCCTTTCAAAGCCAAGTAAAATGTCAAACACATTCAGGAATAGGTCTATTAGCAATGCAAATGTAACACTGCCAGCACAATTGAAAGCACAATACACAAAACTAGAAAACTCCTCTGAAGGTACTTCTTTAAGAAGCCAGCTTTCATAAACTTGAAAAAAAAATGCTGACTTGGTTCTCAGTAGCACTGAGGTTTAATTACGCTGTTTATTTGAGAGACGTCTGCTTAGTCGGCCCTGAAGACTCACTGGTCTTCTGCTAATGACTGCTAAGACATATTCGCCTTAACACACAAATCCAAATTTATTCTTCTGAAAAGTTATCCATTGATAAACAGCGTCTTTTCCAGAGACTGCCAATGAGAAATCAAGGACACAATGATTAAGACAGAAACTGCAAGGGCCTGGGGCCAAAGTGATAATAATTTCCACCCATCCTCCTCCTACATTTAAGACTATTGACCAGTGCAGCACGGAGCAGACAAGGCTCTCCAACGCTGAGGAATGTGTCCCTTCTCTGGAACCTGTAAGCTTTTAGTACTAATAAGGGGAAACCGGAGAGTAGAGATTGGGTCTTGCTGTATTTTCAATGAACCACCAGAGGGCGCCCCAGGATGGTACCACATTCCTGGTCTGTTGGGTGACGATTTATGGGACTAAAGAACAGAGAAGTAACTTATGAAGGTGGAAAAGTGAAGTAGGAAAATACGGAAGAAACAAAAAGAAAAGAAAGAAGAAAATAGAAAAAGGAGAGTGGGATTTCTGCTCTTAGAGTCTCTTGTTGTAGACAACTAGCCTCTGTGTCCTGAATCGCCCTCCCAGGGGTCCCTGAGGAGTTTAACTCTGGAAGCATCTACCACAGCAGAAAGATTTCTTCCAAACATGGGGCTCTGTACAGTCATGTCAATGCCAATTGCCAGAGAGCTACACGTGCAGATCGCACTGCTTAAACCTTACATTGGAAACGGGAAATTGGAAGGGGAGTGAACAGATGAATCAAGACAAATGTACTTAGGGTTTGCCACCTATGGTTTGCCTGATAATCACCGTTCTGAATACATTCATCTTAAGCCGCTTTATAGCTACATTCTCTGTCTTTCTATCATCATTTCTAAATTTAGCCCAGTAGTATCAGGCCTCGCTAGTCGAAGTGTGGTCCTCCGATCCGTGACATCAGCATCCTTGGCAAGTTTGCTGGAAATGCAGAATCTCAGGCCCCACCCAGACCTGCATTCTAACAAGATATCCAGATGATTCACACGCACAATAAGGTTTGAGGAACTCTGGTACCTCTCAGGTTAAATTTTCTGCTGCTAAACTCTTAAGCAAATTAAACACCTCTAGCCTCTTCCTGATGGGGTGGGCACCGGGAAACCAAACTGGATGCTGCATGTAAACACAGAGTCGATGCAGCCTCAAAGATAAACAGCTAATATTTAGGTGATGACGCTCCGCTGGTTCCTCTGGGGTCATCTAAACCCAATACAGCTCTAAATAACCAATGCCGCTTTTCTTCTGGTTCTTTAAACAACTGCAGAGAACCATACTTTAAAAAGGCTCTTATAAATTTTATACACAACTCAATGATTCCCAAGAAGAAAAATGAAATGTAACAAAGGAAGCACCACACTTATATCTTTGCTATAATTTCGTTTCAAGAAATTTTTTTGCTATTACCATGGATTCAGACTGCCTGAGAAGCGATGGGAAAATGAGACGCTTCTGTGCTAGGGATATGGGGAATACATACCCACTGGCTGCAGGTCCAGTAAATAACAGCCAACTGCTCCCAATGGAAGACAGTCTTAGAATTTGATACAGAAAATCCTAAAATGCATCTCAAACCTAGGGCAAGACAATGGTGGCTTTGCCTACACCCCCAATCCTGTGTTTCTCAGTTTGAGTGAACCCATGACGTATACGTCTGTGGACAAACAGGGCACAGTTTCAGCTTTAAAGAAGACGAAGAGCAGGCTGACAAGCTGGTGCCAGGATTGGAAAAATGATGTATGCCAACACTGAGGACGGCGGAATACCTGGGCATGAAGGCAGCGGTTACTTGGGCACGGCAAAGAGTCTCAAAGTTCTGACTCACCAATCTCCTTCCAATTTTATTACATCACTAAACTGGCAGCCTGTGAAGTGCACTTCATTTGGCTAAACATTAAAACAGGCCCAAAATCGAAGGCCTGGAGCACCCAGAATGGAGAAAGGTAGGTTGGATGATAACTATACTTAGATGCCTTTCTTGTGGACTGAACAGGCACGCCCCCAAAGTGGATCACACATTCATTCATCAAACACTCATTTCGTTTCTAGTATGCACAATGGGGACCTCGATTGATCAATGTCAGCGTGAAGCAAATGGCATGCCAGGACTCTATTTTTAGTTCTGTTCTATTCAACGCTAATAAAGTGTTTTGGTTATCATGTTCTGAAGTAACAGAAGGCTGGAAGCGATATACGTTGCGAGTAAGATTCAAATATATCTTCAGAAGCTGGAAGTGATGGTACAGAACCAGGGAAATTAAGATCAATGAGAATAAATGTAAATGCCTGCCCTTGCTTTCAACAGCTCCGTAAGCCTAGTAGCAGGGTTGAAGAGATCTGGCTTACTAATGATTTCAATGCAAGAGCTCAGGAAGTTTTTGTGTGACTACACACTCAATGTGAACCGACCGTTTGGTAGGGTTGTTAAAAAGTTGTAGTAATTATAAGCTTCATTTAAAAAAATATAATGTTCAGGCTGGGTGCAGTGGCTCACACCTGCAATCCCAGCACTTTGGGAGCCCAGGAGCTCGAGGCCAGCCTGGACAACATATCGAGACCCTGCCTCTACAAAAAATTAAAAAATTAGCTAGGCATGGTGGTTCGCATCTGTGGTCCTAGCTACCCAGGAGGCCAAGGCAGGAGGATCGCCTGAGCCCAGGAGGTAGAGGCTGCAGCGAGCCATGATTGCTCCACTGCACCCCAGCCTGGGTGACAAAGCAAGACCCTGTCTCAAAAAAAGAGAAAGAAAACAAATGTTCAGAATAAGGGAATAAATACTGCAACCATAGATGGCGTGGGTGAAGCCAGAGTTGAAGTCTTGCTATAAGGCACATGGCAAGGATGGGACATGTCTGCGGGGAGCGATCAGTTGGGCAAGAGGTCTGGAGGCGAGGCAGGTGAGTAACAGCTGAGACAACTGAGAATGAGTGGCCTGAGGAAGGACAGAAAAAAAGTGCAGCATTAGAAAGCAATGAGAATTGTTAATAACAGACCAGGCTGCCTTACGAGTCAGGGATCCCTGGGTCACCCCAAGGGTCAGTGTGGATACTCAGGGAAATGGGGTAGGGGTCCCTGCCCTGGTTGGGTGTTCGAGCTACTTACTCTACATTTTCTTCCCATTAGGAATATTTGAGACTGTGATTACACTCTGCGTCAAGGTGGCTGGCTTGTAATCCTGGCCTACTGTCACAGTTTCTTGCTGTGTCCTCAGTGAAAACTGACTATTGTCCTTCTCTTCCATGTCTGCCCAGCCAGGAGCTTCATGGGGTAGGCTTCTTGGTCCAAAATGAGGAGGCTCCTGAAGGGGAGTGGAGACCCTGTCTAGGGACATCCAGGCCAGAAACCACCAGAGAGGTGAGCGGGGACCTGGCCCAACTTTGCAGAAGGTACCGTTTGAGAGCCTCACTCCCACATACTCAGGTTTCCCTTCCCAGCTCTGCACCCCTGGGGCATGGGATCTCACTCTTCACAGAAGTGTGGTGAGAAGAGAAAAAGCAAGAAATGAAAACTCGTAATCCAAGCTAGAAGAAGTCCACATGAGGGCCTGAGGACATAAAAAATAGATAAATTTGTATATCTTCATTTTTATCATGCATAAGCAAGGACAGTGGGTTGAATGGCAGATCCCTAAACGTTCTGCCCACCCAGAACCTGGGAATGGCTTTATTTGGCCAAAGGGTGTTTGCAGATGTAATTATAGATGTGGGAATGAGGTCATGCTGGATGGTCCAGGTGGACCCTCAATTCAAACACATACGTCCTTGTAAGAGAAAGGCAGAGAAAGATGTGAGCTGTACAGAGGTGAAGGCCCTGTGGAGGCAGAGGCAGAGGCAGGGAGCCTGGGATAACATAGTCCCAAGCCAAGGACCACCTGAAGCTGTTAGAAGCAGGAAGAAGCAAGGAGAGATTCTCCCCTGGAGCCTTTGAAGGGAGCGAGCCCTCACCAGCACCTGAATTTTAGACTTCAAGCCTCCAGAAATGTGAGAGAATACCTTTTTTTCTTTGAGATAGAGTCTCGCTCTTGTTGCCCCGGCTGGAGTGCAATGGTATGATCTCGGCTCACCGCAACCTCCGCCTCCTGGGTTCAAGCGATTCTCCTGCCTCAGCCTCCCAAGTAGCTGGGATTACAGGCATGCGCCACCACGCCCAACTGATTTTTTATTTTTAGTAGAGACAGGGTTTCTCCATGTTAGTCAGGCTGGTCTTGAACTCCTGACCTCAGGTGATCTGCCCACCTCGGCCTCCCAAAGTGCTGGGATTACAGGCGTGAGCCACTGCGCCCGGCCGACGTTTCTGTTTTAAGCCACCGTATTTTTTTGTAATTTATTATGGTAGCCCTAAGAAACTCATCCAACTATCTTCCATTTATTGATCAATTTTTATTATACATACCAAGAACCTTACTTAAACATCTCATTTACTCCTCACAACCAATTTGTGAAGTGTGTTTTATGATCTCCACTTTCCTGATGAAGACACTGAGGCTTTCTCAAGGCCACATAGTCAGAAGTAGAATTAATGCTAAAAATCCCTTTCCCTGTCTACCCAACCATGATGGCGGGTTACATTCACATCCTGGGATGTGCTAGGGTGATGGCAGCCTCATAGCAGATATGCCTATTTATTTTTCATGTAGAAAAGGGACAGAATGCATTAAGCAGGGGAAAAGATGTCTAGGGCACCTCTCCACAACGTCGAGACTAACCAAGGACTGCAGCTGGTGAGACGTTCAGTAAGGAAGAGGCTGATCAGTGACCAAGCAAGAGAGGTCAGGATGTTTGTATTTCCCGGGCAAGCGAGCAGGGGCCCTCAGGCCCAGCATCCAAGTTCAAGACCACCCACTCAGTTGTGATCCAGGCCACAGGAGAGCTGAGACTGCAGAAGGAGCCTCTTGCACAAGTCGGACACGAAAAACTGGGAGTAGTAACGTGCTTTCTAAACAAGCTCTCTCCCTACAGTGTTACAAGAAGCGAGTTCAATCCTGCACCCTGGCACAGGGTCCCCGAGTTGGTGGCAGCCAGCAGCATGTACCACATTTTCCTTTTCTTTGAGGCAAGACCTTGCTGGTGGTGGTGGAATCTGCCACCACCGCTGCCAGCTGGGATTACAGAGGGTCAAGGAAAGGCAGGAGAAAAGCAGTCCCACTACTTACATGATCAGCATCACAAATAATAGTGTTTTTTGGCCCTATGCATCTATAGATTTTTTTTTTTTTTTGGCAATGAATACCACTATACTTAAAAGCAATGATTAAAAAATTTAAATCCACCCCAAATAATGTCTCATGTGGTGCTCCCCGGCTTGGGTAGCTCTGTGTCCAGCGTGGAGTCGTTCTCTCATTAAGGACCTTGAAGGAGAGGCTGGAAAGAGCTCCTCAAGATGCACAGCTCCACTGGCTGCCATTCTGCTGACCTCATCTGCTTGGCACGTGGCTCAATTGCTGTCTCCCTTATCCCTAAGCAGGTCTCAGTGATCTGCAGAGGGCTGGGCTTCATCAGTTCTTAGATTCCTGGCTTCTGCCATTGCTATGCCTAGCGAACAGATCAGAGTCGTGGGGGTGAAGTTAGTGAGCTGTGCCACCCCTGGAAACACCAGGAGATCGGCCATGTGGCTGGGGTCCCCCTGCGTGGCTCATGGCTCATGCCAGTGAGTGCTGGAGGATGGGTCTGGATGAGGAAGGAGGAGGGGCGAGGCCACAGCTGGGCTGGGCCATCCCTCGAAGCCAGCTCACGTGGGAAACTCGCTGCCGTGGCTGTGTGGCCAGTGTCGCTGGCGGCCTGCCCGTACCGGAATTCCTGGAAAGGCTCAAGATGGAAAATAACCATCTGGATCCAAGCTGGTCCCAAATGAATTGTCTGACAGAGGTTGAGTTGGAGTTTTTAAGAAAAGCTGGAAATGCCTTTCTGTCAAGACCTTTCCTGATTCAATACATAAGCAAATACTTTTTGGTTCTAAAGTGTAGTGCACGCCAGATTAGCTACCTGGGGCACCCACGTTTCTGTTTATCCACCACTCTGGTTGAGGGCTAGGAACAGCTACACAGGCGCTTGCCACACTGCCTGGAGTTAGTGGTTCTCATCCCAGTCCAGACTAACTTGTTTCAAATCAAGAGGAAGTTGGCCCTCTTCATTATCTTATTCTGGGGACTGATGAGAGAAGGTGAAAAGTACTGGCCAAGGTAACACAGAACTGGGGTCGGGAGGATGAGAAACTGCCACTTGGCTCCTACTTGAATTTTCTTACCCCCACTGTGACAGATCTCACTACACAATGCATGAAGCATTCACGTCCATGATCCTATTTAGAATATCAAGATAAAATATGAATATTATTATTACTCACAATGATGGATAATAGATCAATAGTATTACTACAACTGCTACTAAAGACACACAGAATTGTAGTTACAGTAGGCTATGATGTAAGGCAGAGCACAGGTTCAAACGTTGCTTTACCCCAAACTGCCTATGTTATCCATTTTTAAAAATATAATTTTGGACAGACGTGGTGGCTTATGCCTGTAATCCCAGTATTGTGGGATGCTGAGGTGGGTGGATCACGAGGTCAAGAGATCGAGGGCATCCTGGCCAACATGGTGAAACCCCATCTCTACTAAAAATACAAAAATTATCTGGATGTGGTAGCGCGCACCTGTAGTCCCAGCTACTCGGGAGGCTGAGGCAGAAGAATCACTCGAACCTGGGAGGTGGAGGTTGCAGTGACCTGAGATCACATCACTGCACTCCAGCCTGGTGACAGACTGAGACTCTGTCTCAAAATACACACACACACACACACACACACACACAGAGACACATATAATTTTAATTTTACTCAAAATTATACATGTGCCCCAGTAGGCAAAATTTTCATTTCAACATTGTGTAAATGTGTAATCGCTGCCTGTAAAATGGGGAGGAATGACCGTGCACAGTCCCTGGTATAATGCACACAGTACATGGTCGCCATCGTAGTTCTAATTCAATGAACACTTCCTCATGAATTCTCAGTGATCATCCACACTTATCTGTTGCTCCTCTCTCCTGGCCATGATGTAATCAATACCACACCTCCAAACTACCAATTCTTTCAAACATCTGTTTTTTCCTCACATCTGTGATACCAAAAGAGGAAGTGATGGGTGTTTGAGAACTCATATTTTTTCTTCACTTGAGAAATGAGATAATATTTGTAAGTGCCCAATGCACAGACCCCCATACACACCGACCAGAAGGAAGGCAATTCAACACACACGCAGAATAAACAGAAAACCTGGATGCTAAACTCAAGGGTGGCATTTCCAGGGAAGGGTTAAGTGCTATGCCTCCGTGTTGCACTCTGCCTGCTTTTCCACAATACTTTTTGGATGAGTAATTCCCAAGACGCATGGTGGGGAAATGCAGAGTCCTCCTTCCACATCCCACATGGAAGGCTGCCAGCCGTCTACCCGCACACACTCTCACGAGCTTCACCATACAACACGATGCAAAGCGCCAGCCACCGCTCCAGGAGGCCTGGGCTGGATCCTGCCAGCCCACCAGGGCGCTGGGTTTCCAGGACATCAGACAGCCCAAGTGTACAACAGAGATCATACAACTCTCTATCACGTCAGAAAAAGGTCTTGTGGGAACTGAGGTACTCTGGGCGGGTCTTAAACTAGTCATTGTCCTTGGTGTGGCCAAATGAAAGGAAAGCCAGTGCCTGCAGGTAATTCATAAACTAACCAGGTGTTATCCAGGTGTCACACACTGGCTTCCCTTCTGTGGTTTCAGTCACTGAGACACAATTCAGCCATGCTCTTGACTGCAAAGATCCCAAAATCTCCTGGGACCCAGGCTCCCTAAGGCACATCAGGCAGGAAGTCACGGTGCTTACTTTGTGCAGGCTACGACACAGCTTTACATGTAAGTAACAACCAGCATATAATCACCCCATTTCAAAGACAAGGACACCGAAGCTCAGAGTGTAAGTCACTTGCCTAAGATTACATGGCTTTAAAAAAAAAAAAAAGGCAGAAACAACACACACACAAATCCCAATACAGAAACATGGGCTCTAGTTCTTAGGTTGTGTAGTGGGTTCACTAGTGTGTAGTGAAGAAGTTAATCTCACCCAAACTAAGGTCAGGCCTTTGCTCCACCTGTAGGGAGGTGATCTCTACCCTTCTGGAATGTTCTACCTCATAGGAGTATGTTTATTTGCCTGGGTAGATTGGCCACTGGATAGAGTAACAGTGTGACTTATGATGGGGGCTTTGGGCCATGAGTTACACATTCCAACCTTAGAGGAACTAATAATGAATGATATTTGCCTGAACTCCAGGAGGGTCTAGGGACTAGAAGTCAGCCATGAGGACAGTAGCAACTGAGCTCCAATAAAATCTCTAGACACCAAGGCTCATGTGCGCTTCCCAGGTTGGTGATTCTCCATGTGTACCGTCACACATTATGGCTGGGAGGAGATAATGCCATTCACGACTCCATGGGGAGAGGGTAACAGAAGCCCCATGTCTGGACCCCTCCAGACCTCCCCTATATCCCTCTTCCCATTCATCCCTTCCCTGTAATAAACTGTAACCATGAGTATAACAGCTTTCAGTGAGTTCTGGGAGTCCTTCTACTGAATGACCAAAATGGAGAGTGGTCTGGGAAACCCCCTCAGCTTGCAATTCGTGTCGCAAGAACTGTTCTCTCGAACATTGTCGTTGGTCACCTTCTTATAGCTACTGATGGTTATATGCTTAAATGGACCAAGTAATAAAATATAACAACACTTAAATAAAATCCATCAATGTTCAGGGATTAGAATGCCTTCTGAAACAATAATCAGATTAATCTAAATTGGTGTACCCCAAAACTGTGGCCAGGGAACAGGCAGATGGGTGGTACAGAAGAGAACAGGAATATATACTACCCACTGTAATGTAACCAGGGCCAGGGGCCGCCGAGAAAGCCTCCCTGCGGAAATCTACCTAATGACACACACGTAAGAAGCACTGAGTGGATCAATTTTGGGGGTACAGAGTTCAAAGTGTTGGAGCCCCCCATTAGGGAAACACATCGGCTAACTTCTGGTATCTTAATATCCTCAACTGCTGAGTGAAACTGACTTACTAGAAATCTACCACAGTCACTGAATACTGAACAACCCAACAGACCAAATGGAGGTGCCAGCTCCCACACTTGGCTCTCCAGAGCTTTGAGGACATACTTCCTCCAGAAAACAGAGGAGGACGCACATGTACCTGGGACACTACTGGCTTTGCTGTGTTTGTGGTCATGCTGAACAATGGTGTATCACTGGCAGCAGCTCTGACTCAGAGACCAGAACCCTGGCAGCCTAAGTACTGGGGCCATATTCTCTCTCCTGCAGAAAATGAAATCAACGCTGATGGCACATCTTCACCTAGGGAGCTTTTAAAACCACCACCAATGTCCAGCTCTACCCTAGACCAACTGAATAAGAATCCCCGGAGATTGGGACCACCATTGGCATTTTGGGAAATGCACCAGGGGATTCTAATGTGCAGCCAGAGGTGAGAACCTCTGGTATAGAAGATCTTTAAGCCCCTAACTCCATCTGTCCTTGGAAGTATGTCTCAGTTGTTATTATTTTTTGAGACAGAGTTTCATTCTTGTTACCCAGGCTTGTGCAATAGTGTAGTCTCAGCTCATTGCAACCTCCACCTCCTGGGTTCAAGAGATTCTCCTGCCTCAGCCTCCCAAGTAGTTGGGATTACAGGTGCCCGCCACCACACCTGGCTAATTTTTCTTTTCTTTTTTTTTTTTTTTTTAATTTTTAGTAGACAGGGTTTTTTGCCATGTTGGCCAGGCTGTTCTCAAACTCCTGACCTCCGGTGATCCACCCACCTTGGCCTCCCAAAGTGCTAGGATTACAGGTGTGAGCCACTGTGCCCGGCCTGTCCCAGTGATTTTAACTACAGCAACCAATCCTTTCCCCCACTCTTGCCAACACAAAAATCGTGTTCTAACCTCCTTTAACCATACTTAAAATTATATGATATGTCCACAAGGAGATACCACTTCATACTCATTAAGATGGACATTATATTTGAAAAACAAAAACAAAAATGGAAAATGGCAAGTTGGTGGAGATGGGGAAACTAGAACCTATGTGCATTGTTGGTGGGAACATAAAATGATGCAGCTGCATGGAAAACATTTTGGCAGTCCCTCAAAATGATAAAGATAGAATTACCATATGACTCAGCAGTTCCATGTCTGGGTATCTACTGCAAAGCATTGAAAGCAGGGACTTAGATATTCTACACCCATGTTCATAGCAGCATATGCACACTAGCCAAAAGGTGTCAGCAAGCCAGTGATCATCAACAGATGAATAAACTTTAAAAATGTGGTATATCCATATGACGGGATGTTATTCATCCCCCTCTCCTTACAAAGGAATGGAATTCTGATACAATGCTATGACATTAATACATCTGAAAACATTATGCTAAGTGAAAGAAGCCAGACACAAAAGAACAATATCATATGATTCCCCTTCTATGAGGAATCTAGAAGAGTCAAATTCAGAGAGACAGAGAGTAGAACAGGGGTTAGGAGGAGCTGGGAGTAGGAGGCGATGGGAGCTGTTTAATGGGTCCAGAATTTCCCTTTGGTATGATGGAAACATTCTGGAGAGAGATGGTCGTGATGGTTGACCAAGCATGTGCTGCTTAACTGTACCTATAAACATGGATAAGATGGTAAATTTCATATTATGCATATTTTATCACCAGGCAAAAATTTTAAAAATAAGTATGTCACGATCTTACAAGTTTATGAACAAACTGCCTATCTGTTTTGAAACCACACAGGCCCCGCCCCCTCATCTGCTTGGCGCTACAAGGATTTCTGAGATACCTGCTGGCATTAGCCTGTATTCCAGGACTGGATGTCAGGGCACCTTTCGGCCGTTAAACCTTATGCCCTTTCTCACATCCACAAACGGGACTGTGAGCCGTAAAAAGAGAGCAGCACTGTCTTCGTTGATCATCATTGCTCTATCATGTCATTGCTCACTGAAGACTGAAAGCTGGCTGATATCCCTGTATGCCCTTTCTCCCCTGATTCTGTCACCAGGTTATGTCAGTTCCACCCTTTGAATCAGGTGATGGACCACCTAGTAAAAATTTGTGGCTCTACAGGCCATACACCTCTGTGGCAACTACTCAGCTCTGCCTCTGCAGGCTGAGAGCAGCCACAAACAATTCATAATCAGTGGCTCTGGGTGTCTGTGTCCTGATCAAGTCTCAAAGACGCCCGCTACAGGCCTCTGGGTACGTGTTCCCTCTGCTCTGTTAGAGCACTTTCCGCATCAGCCACCACTCCTCCGCAATGCACAGTTACCTGTTTTCTAATGCAGTGGTTCTTATACTTGAGCGGATGCATCACATATCACCTGCAGTTCCCAGATGCTGCTGGCCCAGGAACCACACTTCAAGAAGCACTGGCCTCACCCTTCTTTCAGGTCTCTCCTTCTATAAGTCTCTCCTCAAAGCTCTCCCCACTCTAACCCCAAACCCTCTGCCTCTCTGCTGTGCCTCCTTAGCATCCTGCTCCATCATTCTCATCTACTCACCATTCAGTAATCACTTCCTTGACTATCCTCCGAGGCTCCAATCTAGGCTAACACCAGCCACCCCTGCTTGCCTTCACCATGGTGGGTGTGATGATACTGGGCGTCAACTTCATTGGATTGAAGGATGAGAAGTATTATTCTTGGGTGTGTCTGTGAGGGCGTGGCCAGAGATTAACATTTGGGTCATGGACTGGAAGAGGAAAACCCACCCTCAATCTGGGTGGGCACAATCTAATCAGCTGCCAGCGAGGCTAGAATGAAAGCAGGCAGGAGAAGGCAGAATGACTAGACTGGCCGAGTTTTTCCGCCGTCATCTTTCTCCCGTGCTGGATGCTTCCTGCCCTTGAACAGCACACTTGAAGTTCTTCGGCTTTTGGATTCTTGGATCCATATCAGCGGTTGGCTTGGATCTTGGGCCTTTGGCCACAGGCTGAGGGCTGCACTGTTGGCTTCCCTACTTTTGAGGTTTGGGGACTCAGACTGGCTTCCTTGCTTCTCGGCTTTCAGACAGTCTGCTGTGGGGACTTCACCTTGTGATCATGTGAGTCAATACTCCTTAATAAACTCCCCCCCATACATATATCTATCCTACTAGTCCTTTCTGTCTAGAGAACCCTGACTAATACAGTGGGTCCCCTAACTGCTATTTCCTTAGGCAATCATTCCTAAAATCTCAGCAAAGCCACTTCAGGCTGCTGCAATCCTTGTTTTTACGTGTCTTCCTCAGTAGACCGTAAACTCCAATGCTGCTTATAGACTGAAGTTCACAACCCCTTGAGCTTGTAGGGTGCTGTCCTTTGTTGGTTCCTGTTCTTATCCTGTATCGATCTCTTGCAGTTTGTGTTCCTTACAAGCTGGTTATTAAAAGGCAAAGGATTTCTGGATCGTTTTCTAGCTTTTGGATGTGATGATAAAAACCTGAACTCATGATGGAGGGACATAAAATAATGTGTATCTGCAAAGAATCTGCCCCTAGAGATTCCAATTCTAACATACTTTCTCTCATGTGAGATTACTAACCCGTTACTTCCTGTATCAGGAAGTACAAGTATAATACATTATGTGAGATGTTAAAGACGTGTGCTATATAGGAAGGCCTCTAAACATTCACACCCAATTATCCAAAACGAATTACACGTTGTCTTATACTCAATCTCAAGGAAACGCTTCAGCAGTCTCTGGATTTACTGGAAGAGGCCTGGATTTACAAAGGCAACAATTTTGTTGAAACCAGCCTAAATCAAGCGTAGGAAGGACGTGGAGATCAGCTGTACACATCAGCCAAGATGAGAATTCTCTCTGGAAAAAAATGTTTGTTTTAAAATTAGGGGTATGACTCACACTCGGTGAATGGGTGGCTGCGTTCTGACCCTCAAAAGATGAATGGTTCATTTTGAAAAGCCCAGCAAGCGGGAAGCCTACTTTCTACCTCCACTGACTTCAGAGTGAGACTGCAGTATAGTGGGGAGCAAGATGGCTCTGAGTGGTTTACAGTCACCAGCAAGATGGACAATGGGAGGACTCGCTACCTGCAGCTGTTTCCAATAAAAAAGTTGAGTAATTACAGCAGCCTCTCCCGGGACTCACATGCTACCCAGCACAAAGCCAACGGAATATTAAGAACACTGAATGAGCTGCCAGAAACTCTTCGGCACTGGGATGCCAAACTGCTCCTCCTCCCCCCGCTTGGCATCATTAACTTAATCAGGTATTCATTCAATAAAAAAAATGTACACTCCCCCTGGATGTAGGCGACACCCTCTGAACGAGGCACACTGTCAAATCAACTGCATCCAGCAGGATGTGTGAGGGCAGTTCTATATGCCTTTATTTATTTTATTTTTAGTTATTTGTTTATGTATGTATGTATGTATGTATGTATGTATGTATGTGAGTGATAGAGTCTTGCTCTGTCGCCCAGGCTGGAGTGCAGTGGTGCCATCCCTGCTCACTGCAACCTCTGCCTCCTGGGTTCAAGTGATTCTCGTGCCTCAGCCTCCTGAGTAGCTGGGATTATAAGCACCTGCCACCACGCCCGGCTAGGTTTTGTATTTTTTATAGAGACCAGGTTTCACCATATTGGCCAGGATGGTCTCAAACGCCTGACTTCAAGTGATTTGCTGGCCTCAGCTTCACAAAGTGCTGGGATTACAGGCGTGAGCCACCACACCTGGCCTATTTATTTTTAAATTTAGGGGCTAGGAAATGGGAATCCTCGTCTACGCAATATTCCTTGGACATGCAGTGGAAGGGAGGTTATAGTGAACAACTGGTCAAAGACTAAAGAGAAGAAACGCCTTGCTCACTCTTTGCATTTTGAGACATAAACACTTGATACTATAATTCTGACTCCTGAGCAAGAAGTGCATAGTTGACTTCAGTGTCACGTTAGACCAGGCTACTGGCATTTGGTAACTGGCGACTTTAGGAAAGTCTTTCAACTTTCTCTCTCTTTTTTGATACAGGGTCTCACTCTGTCACCTGGGCTGGAGTGCAGTAGCACAACCATAGCTTACTGCATCCTTGATCTCCTGGGCTCAAGTGATCCTCCGGCCTCAGCTTCCTGAGTAGCTGGGACTACAGATTTGTGGTGGTATGTCTAGCTACATTTAAAAATTTTTATACAAATGGGGTTTCACTATGCTGTCCAGGCTGGTCTTGAACTCCTGGGCTTAAGTGACCTTGCCACCTTGGCTTTCCATAGTGTTGGAATTACAGGTATGAGCCACAGCAACTGGCCCAATCAACTTTCTAAGTTTTGATTTCCTCTTTAAGAAAATAGGTTGGGTGAGGTGGCTCATGCCTGTAATCCCAGCACTTTGGGAGGCTGATGCAGGCAGATTACCTGAGGTCAGGGGTTCGAGACCAGCCTGACCAACATGGAGAAACCCTGTCTCTACTAAAAGTACAAAAAATTAGCCTGGCGTGGTGGCGTGTGCCTGTAATCCCAGCTACTTGGGAGGCTGAGGCAGGAGAATCACTTGAACCTGGGTGGCGGAGGTTGTGGTGAGCCGATATCATGCCACTGAACTCCAGTCTGGGCAACAAGAGCAAAACTCCATCTCAAAAAAATAAATAAATAAAAAGAAATAAAAGAAAAGAAAGATAGTAAGATAGCATGGCCGGGCACAATAGCTCATGCTTATAATCCCAGCACTTTGGGAGGCTAAGGTGGGCAGATCACTTGAAGTCAGGAGTTTGAGACCAGCCTGGTCAACATCGCAAAGCCCCATCTCTACTAAAAATGCAAAAAAAATTTTAGCTAGGTATGGTGGCAGGTGCCTGTAATTCCAGCTACTTGGGAGGCTGAGGCAGGAGAATCGCTTGAACCCGGGAGGCGGAGGTTGCAGTGAGCCATGATCACTCTTTCCACTCCAGCCTGGGTGACAAGAGTGAAACTTGGCCTAAAAAAACAAAGAGAAAATGAAGATAGTCATATGCCTTATTTCATGAGGTTGTTATGGGAATTGCATGGGACAGTGCAGTGCCTAGCAGGCAGGCAGGTAGTAGTGCCTCAAAAAAATGCTACCTCTTATGATAAATTGTTTTCCAGGTCAAACTACCTCCTATGACTGTTGCAGCTAACAGCACAGGCTCGGGATCTAGGCCGCCTGAGTTGGAATCCTGGTGCCCTCACTCTGCAGCTGTGTATATCTGAGGAAGGTTAATTAATTTCTTCCATCCAAGTACTAACCGGGCCCAAATAAGTCAATTCTCTGTGCCTCAGTTTGTTCATCTCCAAAGTGGGAATAATACTGGTTCCTACCCCACAGGCTTGCTGTGAGTTCACACATAAGAAGAAGTTAGATGACAGCCTGGCGTACTCAAGACCTACAAATACTGTCTGTGTTTGTTCCGATTATCTTCTAAGAAAGGCCCTCCTCTCTACCTCCTTCACTTTGGTCCTATTTTCATCTGCATTAAAAAAACCACATTTGACCCAGCAATCCCATTATTGGGTTTATACCCAAAGGATTATAAAACATTCAATTATAAAGACACACGTACGCGTATGTTTATTTTGGCACTGTTTACAATACTAAAGACTTAGAACCAACCCAAATGCCCATCAACGATAGACTGGATAAAGAAAATGTGGCACATATATACCATGGAATACTATGCAGCCATAAAAAAGGATGAGTTCATGTCCTTGGCAGGGACAGGGATGAATCTGGAAACCATCATTCTCAGCAAACTAACGCAAGAACAGAA